>QLSR01000086.1:2718729-2741229 GCA_031780015.1 Citrullus colocynthis
TTTTTTTTTTTTTTTTTTTTTTTTTTTTTGAACTTTTCATTAATGTAATGTGACTACGTTTAAATTTTATTTTAAGAAGCCTACTTACCCTTTTATGATAATAGGATCAAGTCATAACATAGTTCAATATATGCATTTTTTTTTATACTCTTATGTTTAGGAGTTTTTTTTTTTTTAACATAATAACTTCAAGCATAAATTTTTTTAAGAAATTTGTCATCGATTGGGCCAATTCTTAATCTTTGACCAATCTTGGCCAGGTTTTCTTATAGCAAGAACTAGATCACCAATTTGAAATGATCAAAACTTCACATGTTTATCACATGCTTTGGACATCCGAGCTTGATAATACTTCAATGCCTATTTAGTCAAACCTTCCTGAATTGTCATTCTTAATGACGAAATTTCTCTCCAATGGGAGAACAACTTCTACTACATAAACCAGATAATATGAAGTAACACTTATAGGAGTGCGATGAGTAGTTTGATAAGCCCATAGTACTTCACTAATCTTTTCCTGCCAATCTCTTTTCGTCTTAAAGACCACCTTCTTTAGTAGATTACATAAGTTTTGTTGAATGTTTCCGCCAGTCCATTTGTTGCAGCATTGTACATATACTACTACAAATTTTGGCTTTAATGTCTTGTTGAAAATTGACATTATACAGGTACAATGTCAGTTGACAACCGACATTGAAAATCGTGTTATTAAAGGTTTTCAGTGTCAATTCTCTTTATTGTCAGTTTTCAAATGATATTAAAGACATTAAGAACAACTGTCATTAAACACCTTTAATAACATATTCTTCAATGTTGGTTGTCTATAATGTTGGTTGCCTGACATTAAATCTCTGATTTTTGTGACAGGAAATTCTTGTCAGGGTTTTTCTATTGAATTTTTTTTTAAAAATAAATGGTTGCATGTGCAAATCAATAATCGTTGTTTCTCTTTCACTCAGCATTTAGTTGAAGGTTTGGGAGCAACCCCAACAAATCTGGAAAAGAAGTACGAAATTGAAAGGCTAAAGGCCTTAGGAGCAACTGTTTTTTAAGGAACTGCAGATCTAGTCGATGTTGAGGCTTGAATGAAATTGCTTGAAAAAAATTTTAGGATAATGAGGTGCCTTGAGGATAGAAAAGCAACACTGGTCATCTTTCTGCTCCAAAAAGGGGCAGCGAATTGGTGGTTGGTGGAGAACAGGTGGAAGGAGGGAAGTGAACTAACCTAGGAGGATTTTAAAAATGCTTTTTATGAAAAATTTTATACATGATCATTTCGCGATGCAAAGCGAAATGAGTTCCTAGGACTCGGACAACACTATATGACAATAGCCGACTACGAGAAAAGGTACATGGAACTCTCCGAATATGCCACCAGTATCATTGAGGATGAGGTGGAAAGGTGCAAGCAGTTCGAGGGAGGATTGCGAGAAGAGATTCGAACACTAGTAACAGCTGGCTCAGAGTGGGTAGAATTTTCAAAGTTAGTGGAAGCAGTGATTCGTGTACAAAGTAATTTGGCTAGAAAGACTCGGGGAAAAGAAGTTAGAATAAGCAAAACCCCAAGTTTATCAGTGGGAAAGGAAGAAAACAAAAAGTTTTGTACTTGGAGTCTTAAGTAAAAAGATATCTAAGTTGTAAACCCTACTTTCATTCTTAAGTACTTAACTTAAGTGCGGAATTATTGTTTTGGACTTAGATAAATTTTTCATGTCTAGATTGGGGAAGGCGTGGAAAAGAGAAACCTGTTGGCACTGGTGTGTCCTAAATCTCTTAGGTCTTGTAGTTTTGTAAATTGTATATACATTATTCATTGAATAAAATAAGAAGTTATTTTATCTATCTTATGCATTAACTCAATCCAATAAACTAAGATTCCATAGTTATTTTATGTAAACTTAAACATGTATATGGTTGACATACAAGGTTGGATCATGTTTAAGTAATAACCAAAAAGGTTTGTAGTATATGAATAAGGTTGGGTGCCTTATTCTGTTAACACTACAGATACAACCCACTTTGTAATTGTTAAAAGGAGTTATAAAAGTGTTACAAATTATTTGATCCTAATCATTCCTGTGGAGACATGTGAGGTGGTGGTATCCTTTGCAAAGAGTTTGTATAAAACCGAACTGCGAATTATTTAATTTCTCTCTCTAACGTCAGTAATTGTAGAAATTAACATTTCATAGAATGACTACGGGTAACTCAACCTGAATCCTGAATGAGTTATGAACTCCTGTCTATGAAGGCAATCATTTGATCTGTATGGGAGAAAGTGGTTAAATCGCCAACTTAATATGCCTACCATTTTAGGGATTTGTCTAATTAGGGAGCTGAGAACATATCTTCACAAAATGGAATTTACTCCTTCCCATGCTTAAGGTAACTATAAACTAATCCCTCTCAGGCCAATGAGAGGGTGAGACCTCATTGTTCAAGACCCAGAATCAGCCCTTAAATAGTTTGTTCATTAGAGGGATCAGTTGTACTTAAGGAGTTAGATATAATTATAGGAGTAAAACGGTAATTTTACCCAGCTGTAGTTATGAGTAATTTGTGAATGGTCGACTTACTGTTGATTAGTAAATTCCATGGACATAGAAATATATCTATAGTGCAAAGAGTGCAACTGTAAGTCTTTAGTGGAGTAACCTACAACTAATGAATATTGATTAATCTAATTAAAGAGTTCAATTGATTAATCTCATATCATTGGAGCTTATAGCAATAGGTCCATAAGGTCCCCTTGCTAGCTCATAAAGGATTAGTATTAGAATCAAATATTTTTGTTTAATTTGAAATGTTCAAATTAATAAGGGAATTAATTATTGTGATACAATTAGCATAATGTATATAAATACATTATAATATAAAGTTTATTTTGAATGAGATTCAAAATTTAGACTTTATATTATAAGAGAGATAAATATTTAAATGAGACTTAAATATTAATTATATGAATGAGATTCATATAAAAATTATAGGTTAAAATTAATATAAATGAGATTCATATTAAAAATATAGGTTATGTGAAAGAAGATTATTGGAATATGATTCAAATTTAAATTAAATATGAGATATTTAATTAATTAATTTTATTTAATTATATTTATTAAATATGATTTAATATAATATAATTAGATTAATTTTAATTTTCATTAATATTATATTATTAATTAAAAAAACAACTCCCCACGACATGGGAGTTATTTTGCTCTCTCTCTCACATTTTACGTAAAAAGGGAGGGGAGGAAGTTTGTAAGAAGGAATAAAAGTTCCGTGAAAAAACTGAAAAAAAGTTTTCCCCTCTCCAAATCTCTCTTTTACATACAAAACAATTCCCTTGCCAAAATAAAAGAGAGCCCACAACTCCTCTATTGTTTCTTTTGAAGAATAGCGAGGTTTCCATCATGGTGGTGTTCCCAAAGAAGAAAAGTTCTTCTTGCATTCGTTGGAGTTCTCACCGATTCGTGATTTGGAGAAGAAGAAGTCTCCCACAATGAAGATGGTCTTCAAAGGTAGGAAAACTTCTTTCTCTTAACTCTCCTCAAAAGCATGCTAATTTTATTGTTTATCCTTGTTGTATGTTATCTGTAATTTTGGTTTTCCAAAAACAAATTTGATGGCACAAGGTGATTACTCGTTTCCGCTGGGAATTTGATTCCTTTAAAACCAAAGTAGGCTTGTTTATGGACTTAGCCAAGGAAGTGATGGCAAGCAAGGTAGCTGATAGCCTCTTTGTTATGGTGTAATCGGGTGGGAGACCATGGTGTGTGGTTAGTGTTGAAGAGAGGAAAAGTGAGAAAATTTGGCTAAGTGTTGGGAATGCGCATTGACCACCCATGAGTAGCTGATCCCTAGGTATGTGGGTAAGTATGGAGGATGCGTCCATGGTGTGCTTGGTTGAAGATCTATGATGCATTTTGGTTGAGGTTAGTAAGAGAGGGAAGGATGCGTCTAGGGCGGTTTGGAATTGTATGATGTGTCTTGTGGTGCAATGGGGACTATGCGTCCTAGTGTGTTGATGATAAGGTGTGGGCGTTCATCTTGAGCATCTATCAGCCAAGGAGGCTGCATGCAAGTGTTAGTCGAGAAAGGAAGCAAGTAACCTCAAATGATGCTTAACAATGCGTAGAGAAGCTTGCCCAAGGTCGTCTATCATTACTTCTTGCCTAAGAAAATCTGAGAATTAAATAGTAATTAAGTCTGATTAGGTATCAAAATAAGGTTAATTGTGGCATGGGCAAGCATGCAAGCATGAGGTGGCAAGCTGAGATTCTGTATGAATTTTCTATGAAGGCTATAAATAGAGGGTCCGACAAAGAAAACTTGTTTGTGCAAACTACTCGAACCATTTGAGAATTTCTTCAACTAAGTTGCTCTAAATTGAGTCTAGTTTCACAAAGAGGGCTGCCAGAAGAAAATTTATTGAGGAAGAACTCGAATTTCATCAGAAATTCAAGGTGGTTAAAGCTATCAAGTAAACTAGATTAGAGTGGAAGGAATTTGTGATATCTGACGGAAGGAAAAGAGTTTGAAGCTGAAATTTAAAGTTAAGATAGTTGACTCAATTATTTATAAGTTTGTAAGAGGAAGAAAAGTCTAATTAGGACTGGAAATACTATTTTTGGCAACTAGAAGTGAAAACAGTTTTTGTGTGATTGTTGGGTAGGATTTAGCTAAGGTGGAAGACTCTGTACGTGCAAGCAAGTTAAGGAAGTGGCTGAAGGTAACATCTGTTTTGAGGTTAACTTTGGTGATTTTGAACACCCAGTGTACCGGTTGACACGTTAGCGACACTATGGATGTGCAGGCTGTGGGGGCGAGATAAGTCTCGCTGATGAGCAAAGGTTGTTGTTGTTGCAGGCGCATAGGTGCTAAGCAAGACAAGTCTCGCTAGTCTCACTGAGGCGCACAACGCAGGTTAACGACGTGGGGCACAACGGGGGCATTACTGGAGACACACACACGAACCTATCCTTTTGAGGTTATTTTGACACTGTATGTGCGGAAGTTACTGCCCACGGGTGTCTAGCTGTGCAAGGCAGCGTTAGGGTGTGCAGGCAAGGCTCCTGTGCGTGGTTTGCTGCACATAGGGTGTCACACCCCCTCCCAGATTACTCTCTTAACCCAAGAGTAGGTGCAACCTATACATATATACGTTATCTTGTATACTGAAGCATAGTTGAAAACCTAATCAAATGTACAAACTTCTATATTGATGAGAACATTATAAGGTAATCATAAGTTATACATAAGGTTTCTCAACACTCGTTATGCCACAGTGCTCATTTACAACAAAATATGTGCTTAGACTGGGTATTTACAACTATCCCAGAGTACTAAGCCAAGTAAGCCCAGACGAGGATCTTCTGTAGGCTAGGCGTCCTGGACACGCTCGCTACCTGAAACAAACAACAATAAACAAAAGGCGTGAGCTTAAGCTCAATGAGTGACTAAATTATCAGTTACAATTCAATCCTCGAATTCATGCTGATCATAAGACTACTATATAGCTTACTAGTACAATTTACTAGGCCACTCGTGACATTTAACAAGGAAATATAAACATTTATCTAATGAGTGGCGGAGCCAAACTCAACGCTCTTAACCTCATACTTCGACTGCTAGTATTCATATATTCATACGCCTTCACATTTAGTCCCTCGGCGTTTCAACTTTCAAGTGCTTTCTCATATTGTCCCTCAGCACTGAGTCTCAATATTAAATCACTGCTCAAGTGCCTTCACTCATGGTCCCTCAGCACTGAGCCATCATATACTGGTTTCTATATGCCTTCTCACGAGGTCCCTCGGCCTTAGAAACTATCTCAGTCAATCTCACTAGTGCCTTCACTCATGGTCCCTCAGCACTATGTATCATATATCTCCATAGGCCTTCACACAGGGTCCTTGGGCCATGGTTTGCATTCAAATAGCACACATACAGAAATTCACCTATTATATATTCTCTTCCACTTGTACATTAATAACGATAATCTTTGGACAATTTGAGAGTCACTCACAGTTTGTCTTAGGCCCCGAGCGGATTGTATGTTTTTTCGAGCTCTTCTTGGCCTGTAAAACACATTTCTCATATTAGGTTTCCTTTGAACTCCTTTTTCAAAATTATTAGGTATGCATGTTAATAACTAACGATACTCTATGTCACTAGCGAGACTACCAGCGAGATTCACACTACTGGGCGCTGCACTAGCGAAACTAGAGTGAATTAGACTAGCGATATCATCTTAAGGAGCGATACCTAGCGAGACTTCAGCGAGAATTGTGAGACGCAGAGCCCTTTGCATTTATCAGCGACACCCGTTCCGCTGCTCACTCTCCCGCTCCTTAGCGATATCACTGTCTAGCGACACTTGATATCACAGTTTCCTTCCTTCCCTTCAAACTTCTTTCTTTATCCTGTTAAAAACCATACTACAGTCAAAATCAGAACTTCCTTCCTTCTACGATCTTGTAAAGTAATGAGTTCTCTAACTTACCTCAAAACTTCAGGCCATGATTCATCTTCATTTGAGAATTATTCCCAAATAACTTCGACTGTCCTGCTTTGCTTAGCAGTTCAGCTCCGCTTACTTCTTCCTAGAGATTAACACATTTTCGCTCGGTTTTAGCTTACACATCCCTCATGGAAGTTGCTAAGAATTGATTCAACTTACTTACCTCAAAATTTCAGTTCTTGTTTCGACGCCTTCGGTTCACTCTCCTTCAAACACCGATTGGTGTTCAAGTCTATTAGCAACAATCAAGCTTCTGGTTCCAGCTTCAAAATCATCACGAAACTGACCTGATTTCTACTCAAATTCTATTCAAGTACTTTCTTTTACCTCTCCTCGTTGTTCGTCTGTGGAATAGAGTTAATCTGAGTTCGAAAATGTATCCAAAAGGCTTAATTATTTAATGCACTCCTTTATATGTCAAATCCTTTATATGTCTAGAATTAGCCAGCGCCACCTTCCACGCATGGCTTCGGCAACGCATAGTCTCCACTTACTATGCCACTAATTGCTTCACGCCGAATAGCTGATTACCGCATGGCCCTCTCGGCCACTTCTCTATGTCCGACGCATACCATTCTTCAACGCATAGGCCATCTCAAAGCATAGCAATGCCAACTTCTATCACATAGTAGCCTTCAACGCATACATTTATTAACGCATATGGCACCCTTCTCCCTTCACATCTTTCTCCCTGCTGAGCTGCCCTCTTCAACACATGCTTTTCAGCGGCAACTCTTGTCAATCTTAAATATCCCTCAACGCATGGTCACTCATCGCCTGGCCAACACTTTACCATTTTCACTCTCCCCCAACTTAGCAAATTTTCTTTACTTACTTGCCCCATAATTTCTTTTTACCTACTTTCTCTTAATAACAAGTACGGGGCTTACATAGGGGCTGGGCAGGCTGTGCAAGTGTGCTATAGGGCTATTGGACATGCCTAGGGGCAACTTACAACCTTTGGACATTTTGGCTAATTTTTTATTGTGGGTGAGCCTTTTTTAACAAATTTTCAATATTAAAGACCCAATTGACTTAAGTTATACAATGAAGGGAATTTTAAGGAAACTTAACAAGGGAATTAATTTATTCTAGGCCGAGAAGAGTTAAGAGAAGCATATAAAACACTAAGTGTAAACCCTACTTTCATTTGTAAGTACTAAATTTAAGTACGTAGTATCATTGTGGACTTATTTGCTTTCTCTCATGTAGATCGAAGGAAGAAGTGAAGGAAGTTGGGAATATTTTTGGTAAGTTGAATTCTAAACCATTATGAGGTAAACCGAGCTTGGGACTTACTTTGATATATTAATTAGAATGCAAAAGTTATATTTATAGTTTAAGAAGGGAGTAAGGAAAGAAAAGAAAGAAAGGAAAAAAAAGAAAGGAAGAAAAAAAAAAACCAAAGGAAAAAGACAAAATAAAAAAAGAAAGAAAAGAAAGGAAATGGTCGATAGTGGGGGAATGTCGACAGAAAACTCATTTTCGGATATAGCCAAAGTTGTAGATCATATTCCATTTTCTAAACCTTAAACCGACCTAAAATTTCAGTTGAGAGTCGAGGGGAGGAAGAAGAAGACATCTAGGGCAAATTGGTGTAGAATTCTGGACGAAACCGTGGTGGAATTGAAGCTAAAACCGAAAACTGGTCAGGTGTTCGCGCAGTCTGAACAAAGTCTAGTGTTTGGAGAATAGCGAGCTGAAGAGACTAAGTTTGAAGCTAAAAATTTGAGGTTTAATTTTAGATGGGAGTGACTGATACGAATTCCTCGAGTGATCTGGAGCAGGGCGAAGTAAAATTGGAATATCTAACGAACGAAGGGAAGATAAACCCTGAAATTTGGAGTTAGAAGCGAAGACAGAAGTTGTGTGAGACAGGTCTCGCTAAAGAGATTAGTGACACTTAGGCGTAAGGGAGTAAGAGCGAAATGGTTCTCGTTGGTGTAGCTAGTTGGCTTTTGTCTCACAACTCTTGCTCATCTCAATAGACAAGCCAAGAAGAGCTGGAAAAGGCGTATAATCCTTTAAAGGCCTAGGTCGAGTTGTGAGTGACACTTGTTTTCTTTAAAAAGGATTTTGTTTATACTATTTAGCCATGATTTCTTATGAAATGTGGTTTTATGATGTTTTGCTGAATGTTAAGCATGAATACTGTTTATATTTAATTTCATGGCATGAAAGGCATGCTTATCTATTTCTCCAAGTTTTTTTAAAAAAAAACATGTTTATATGATGTTAATTATTGCGAAATGATCTGGATTTCCATGAAATGTTTTATGATGAACTTTTTATACAAAGCATACTTGTTTTCTAAAATATTTTCTAAGCGACTCAATGCTGAAGGACGTTGAGAAGACATTTGAATATCCTAGGGACCCAGTACTAAAAGACATGGAGAAGGTATTTGGACAGCCCGAGACAGTTCAGATGTGCACATAGTGAGGATTGACATTGTTGTGTTGAGATTACTCCACATCAACTAAGGTTTCGACGTTGAGTGTGTCGAGATTACTCCGCCCCAACTAAGGATGTTTTCGATGTTAAGTAGCGTTGAGCTCCGCTCCACCTTAACTAAGGAAAATGTTTTGAAAAGTATTGTATTTTCATGGTTTTTTCCAGAAATGGAACGTATATGGTTTGATAACGCTATTTGAGCATGATATTTATGTTATAGCCTACGTTCTCTCTAATGTTAAGCATGTTTTCTTTATGTTGTAGTTAATGTCTTCTCTCGGTTTAAGCATGATTTAATTCTAAAGTTGAGTCTCAATACTTTGTCACTCACTGGGCATCCAACTCATATTTTTCCATGTTTTCTATTCTATTCAGGTTGCGAAAGAGTTCCCGGTGTTTAGCCTACACAAGCCTCACCTTGCTTAAGTTGCATGCCATCAGAGAGTACTTTTCTTTATAATTGTCGTATGTGTAAATAATTTGTGTGTGTGGCATGTAGACTTAGCTGGTTGGTTGTTGGGAAGTGAGAGCGAATAATGTGTATGTAGTTGAGTATGATTGTAATCGAGTTGGAGTTTCTGTTGATGCATATATGAATCATCGTGTTGTTGTAATTATTGGGAAGTTTGTTCACGGTGGGTAGTGAACCTCACAAAAGAGGTGAAGTTTGCTATCCTCACATCTTCTTCTAGGTTAAGGAGGGAAATCTGGGAAGGGGTATGACACGAAGAGCCTAGGACAAGTTGTGAGTGACAGAATTTTATTTTAAATGATTTAAATTGACAAAATTTCTAGTTTGCTCGGTTTATTCTCAAAATATGAGTTTTCTAGCATGAGTTGGATACGACAAAGCATGAGTTTGTTCATATGATTTTGAACATGCTTTTACATGATTTTGATGATAAGCATAAAGCTTTATGATGCTGAATTTTATGAAAAGCATGCAGTTTGACAAATAATTTGGAATTCTGAGATTTGTTTATCTTGTGTTTATAAATGATTTACTTATTATCAGAGCATCCTTTAATTTCAAAAGAATAATAGATGGTCCCCACTGCCGAAGGATCTCGGTACTGAAGGACATGAAAAGGTACACGAGCAGCCCAAGATATAATTCTTATGTGCACATAGAGGAAAATTCGACGTTATTGTGTTGAGATTACTCCACACAACTAAAGTTATTCAACGTTGGGTATGTCGAGATCACTCCACCTCAACTAAGATTGTTTTGGACATTGAGTAGCGTTGAGCTTCGCTCTGCCTCAACTAAGGAAAATCTGTCAAACTTATACAAATGCTTATGAACTTCCAATGCTTTATTATTTGATGATCGAGCATAACTTCGTTGAGTTTTTAAGCTAAGTATAGTTTCCTAAATTTGAGATTCGTGCTTGTGGTCGGGATGAGAATTATAAACTATTAATCAGGTGCTTGGTAATGTTTCGAGGATAGTACAGGTTAACAGTAGATGTCGTAAAAGGGTCGATGTCTGTTGTCCTCACACCTTTTCCTAGGTTAAGAGGGTAACTTAGGAGGGGGTGTGACAAATCAAATTCTGGAAGGCAAAAATTTGGAGCGACGTATTCTGAGAATGTTGCATGCACCAAGCAACCAGAAGAGTTGATTGCAAGTATTAATTGAAAACCTTGGTGCTCCAGATGTAACAGATATCACACAGGATGGTGTCTCGATAGCGCAGATGTATGTTACAACTATGGAGAAGCCGAGCATTACAAGAGGAATTGCCCCCAGTTGAAACAAGAGAGTAAAACCATAGACCAAACCAAAGCTCCAAGGACTTGAGGGACAACTTTGTGTTTAGGTTTTGTTGGAAAGAGAATTGGGAATTGAATTTAGTTATCCTGTAAAGACTTGCTAATTTTATGTTTTTATAAATAGTTGTTGTGAATATTTCAATCTAACCTTTAAGTTATTTACTAGTTGAGTTCATAAGTTGTTTTTGCAGAAATAAGAAAGAAAATGGGAAGTGAGGAAAAGAAGAACTCTTTGTGCATAAACTGTGGTAAACATCATTCAGGTGAATGTTTACGAGGGACGAACCAATGTTATGTATGTGGAGAAGCAAGCCACATTGGGATGTGATGCCCTGAGTTTAGTTGATGTTTGAGGCAACAACAAAGTCCATTAGCTCTACTATAGTGAGCTCGAGTACAAGAAGATTGAATCTTCCCTGTCCAAATTATGGCTGATACAACAAAGAAGATAGTAAGGGGAGAAAAGGAATGTGTTACAGGTATAAGCAATCTAGGCACTACTGTAAGGATTGCCCATTAAACGCTCATGATATCTGAAAAGACCGTTAGAAAGATTACTGGTACTAAAAGTTTAGAATGTTGTTCGTAAATGGTTGTGAATATAGTGTGTTGAATAAGAAAAAGTTTATTTTCAAGATTTTCTCTCATGAGTTGGTTAAATTTTGAGGA
This sequence comes from Citrullus colocynthis, assembly GCA_031780015.1. Taxonomy (NCBI): domain Eukaryota; kingdom Viridiplantae; phylum Streptophyta; class Magnoliopsida; order Cucurbitales; family Cucurbitaceae; genus Citrullus; species Citrullus colocynthis. The sequence continues at coordinate 2,730,151 of QLSR01000086.1, forward strand.
CGAAATTCCTTAAGGGGGTAGATTTGTGACACCTATAACCTTGAAGGAACTTCTTAATGAAGCATTAACGTGTGCCTTATGGAGTTAGGAAAATTGTAAGGAAAGTTAGTTGGTTTAGGTGTTAGAGCTTCTATGTGTTAAGTTGGAGTAAGCTTATGGAGATATGAAAGGAAGAGAAAAGACTAATAGAAACCTAACTCATTAAACATATCTACCTTGCTCAAAAAATTAATATCAAAACCTACTCACACAAAGTAGAAATGTCCACACCACTCTCTTGAAAAGAATATAGTGAAATGAGGTAAATGTTTAAAATATTAATGTCATTACATTTTTCATCTACTAACAATCCAATAAAAGTGTCATCCATGCCACATAGTCAACATGACACTTAAATACATAGTACAAAACATTCTTCATGCTCAAAGGAGATGTTCTTACCTTGACAAGAGTCTTACTACTTAGTTCGAACACTCTAAAACAATTTAGAACTACAAACAAAGAGTTTAATAGTTAATTAAAAATTTTAGTCTACAATCAAACTTAATTAGAAGTTAAAAAAAAAATACAACTCATAAATAATAACTCACTCTTCAAAACTACAAGGCTAATTAATGAACTTTGAACAATGAAACTTAACATAAAAATCATATAAAGAGTATTGTAACTTGTCCAAATTTTTCTAGGATATTAACTAAACTATCTAATAACTAAACAAATCAAATTATTACAAATAATAAACATTAATCTAGCTCAAAACATTGATGTTAGAACGTACTTCCAAAGAGTAAACCCATACATGAGTCTACCGGAAAGAATTGACTAAAATATTTATCACATAAAAAAAAAATCAAATAAAGGAAGGAACCCGAATCCATAACCTAGCAAACCTCTAGAGCTATGAACTTCCGCTACTAAAATTCAAATAAAATTATTAAGGGCTCGTTTGATAACATTCTCATTTCCTATTTCCTATTTCTCGTTCTTTGTTTCTTGTTTTCCTGTTTCTTCATTTTTTAGAACAAGAAACAAAACTATGTTTGATAACTATGTTTGTTTCTTGTTTCTTGCCGAAACAAAAATTTGTTTGATAACTATTTCTTGCTTCTTGTTTTTTTTTTTTTTTTTTTTCTGTTCTTTTTTTTTTTTTTTCTGTTCTTTTTTTTTTTTTTTCTGTTCTTTTTTTTTTTTTTTCTGTTCTTTTTTTTTTTTTTTCTGTTCTTTTTTTTTTTTTTTCTGTTCTTTTTTTTTTTTTTTCTGTTCTTTTTTTTTTTTTTTCTGTTCTTTTTTTTTTTTTTTCTGTTCTTTTTTTTTTTTTTTCTGTTCTTTTTTTTTTTTTTTCTGTTCTTTTTTTTTTTTTTTCTGTTCTTTTTTTTTTTTTTTCTGTTCTTTTTTTTTTTTTTTCTGTTCTTTTTTTTTTTTTTTCTGTTCTTTTTTTTTTTTTTTCTGTTCTTTTTTTTTTTTTTTGTAACAATATAATATAAAAAAAGAAGATATGTCATATATTAAACATCAAGAAAGATATTATCAAAAATTTATGTCATCTAATAGAAGTAAGTTTCGATGACAATTAAATATAATAACAAAGTTGTATCAGCCCATTTACTGAAACCACATAACACAAATATCTGATCAATGTTCAAATTAAGAGGATTTGAATTCTTAATGAATACTAGATAGCAAAATCATTTCAAGCAACGAAGAATTCGTGACTTAAATTTTCAAAACCCTAACAGGTCTTAGATACCAAACATAAACAAGATGAACAACAATATCATTGACAAAGAACATCTTTGTATCTGAATGAGAGATTACACATTGCGAAAATCATACAGACATCATTAGTTGTAGTTTCGGATAAAAAATTTTCCCTACCACAACTAGTTAGATAAGGTAGTAAGTAAACTACTCGCTTTGGTAGTTTAACTTATGACAAATATAAATTAATATAAAACAGTAATTTATGTATCACAATCTACCAACCAATCCAATTCCTAAGGATATAATTTTTCTAACGTAAGATATGCAAGATTCTAAATATCGGAAAATAAACAATAAAATTAAAGTAGATTTAACCTATAAACACATAAACTGCTATAAGTATTGTGTAGTTGTAGAAACATATATACCTGAATTAGGAGCTTCTCTAAATAATAGTGTTTAACTGTAGTCATGAATTAATCTATAACTTAAGCATATTCCTATCTTGCGAAAGAGCATTTGACTAAAGCTCGGAATGCAATAAGTATGAATTCATCTAATATATACATTAGCCAAATATTACCAAGTATGTCCCATGCAGCAAAAGCATTACCCACTCTACAAAGAGAAAGTAAGAGACTTGAAGTATTACCAAGAAAGTGATTGTTATCTCCATGCTTGTGAAACAAAGTCTGGTGCTATTGTTCTTGGTTCAACCATTGTGCCACTGGATCTAGAAGCCTATATTGGGACTAAAAGCAAGGTTGTTGCTTATCTGACTGTCTTTGAGCATCTAAGCTCAAACTTGCGTGATTTGATTGCTTGTTTGCTTTGTTGTTTGTGCCTGTTATTTTGACTGTTGATGATACACTCACTAAGGATCTTACATGTTTGAGATAACGTAGGAAGAAAACAAGCATGATTTACAAGCCTTTTTTTATATTAAAAAAAAATATATTCTATCTCTCATGCAAATTTGAGTTCTTCATCTGACTATCCTAAGTCTTGCATGCTTAGAGTAGCGTTATTGGACTTATGTTTTTGTTGTCACCTTGAAAGGCCTAAGTGATAGAATTAGATTCTTCAAAACATCAATTTAGTAATGCATGCACAAGGATATAACCAACCAATTTTCCCACTTATCTAGAAAGAAAAAAAAAAAAAATAGAATTGACCCTCGACTTAATTCAATAGCACCAAAAATGTGCTACTTTCCTCGACTTAATTCGCGCTCGTTTTAGGATTTTAGACGTTTATTCCTATGATTTTGTAGGTTTGAGTGCTGAGAGGTAGAATTGACCCTCGGGGTCGTAACAGATCAAAAATTAATCAAAATGGAGCTTCAAAGCGTCAACCAGAAGAAAGAGAAGAAAAAGAATCAAATTGCAGCTGCACAGCCTAAGGCGCTAAGGACCCGAGAGTAAGCATCAGGCAAGTGCCTAGGCGCTCTAAAGATTGACGGGAAGAGATAGTCATGCGCGCAAGAGTGCCCAAGCGCCCGCCTGGCTTTTGGGCAGGGGCTCCGACCAGATTTAAATGCAAATTTTGCCGAATTTTAGTCATTCCATGCTTGATTTTTGAGCATCCACACCCATTTTCTCTTCGCCTCTTCTCCTTCCCTCTGTAGTTCTTGCTTCTTGGGAGTATTTTATGGTTGTAAAGATTATCTTGGACCGGGTTTAAGGCTAAAGTAAGTATGCTAGCTTAGGGCTAGGTGAAACCCATTGTTTGTTTTGAGGATTAATGTTTAATTTCTAGTTTCTCATGGAATTTTTGTGGCTCTTGGATTTGTTTTATGATCTATGCTTAGAATGTATGCTTGATTTGGCCAATCTTCATATGTTCTTTGTTTAACTAGAGCTTGATGCATGTTGTGCTTCATATGAATGTATTGGTTACCAAGTAGCAACATCCAAGGCTTTCGGTGTGTGTTAACTTCTCTTGAGCGAAGAATTAATGCATAATATATTTTGTCCAAATGTCTTGATTGCAAAGTAGCAGATCTGAAGCACGCTTATTTATAAATTTTAGGTTGTTTTGAATAACCCTTTTACAACATTGCATGACTAAGATAATTCAAGAATGAAATTGCTTGAGAGTTTAGGGTTATCTCGGGCTATTAATCGTCTTAGTTGAATCCTTCAAACTTGATGCCGTTGTTTACTTGTTACGAACACTACCGAACTCAAACAATTGCGCAACTAGTTTAATTAAGAATTAATTAGGATAGATGTAAGATTTCCATGGATGCTATGGAACCCCATTAATTGAGCATCTAGTTTAATTGAGTAATTAATTGGTAATTAGGGTGCTTGCCTTGGTCTTTCGAGGCGAGTTGACTGAGCACATTAATTCATGAGAACTCTTTTATGAAAATCTGATGATCAAATCAAACAATTGGGTGAATCCTATTTTCTAAGCTAGGCTCATTTTACTTTCTTACAGTTTAATTTTCCGTAATTTACATTCTCACACTTTATTTTCCTCGCTTTAAATTCTCATTCATTCCAAAACCTCCCGCCATCACTTTAGCTAGAAATTTTGATTAGTTTGAAACTACATTTGAGCTTCCTTGTGGTTCAACCCCAGATTTGTCGCTTGTGCTACTCAATAGTATAGTGATTTACAAATATTATTTGATTGTCGGAGAGAGGTTTGCAACACCCATTCTCACAGACACATCAGAGAAGGAGCGAGAGAAACATGGGGTAAGGGGGGGGAGGGAAGGGAAAATGAGGATTTTTAGTAAGGTGGGGGGTTTACAATGTCAATATTGAACCGACATTGTAGCTTCATTAATATTATCTTTAATGTCAATTTAAAACCGCATTAAAGATGCACCTTTTTTTTACAACTAACATTTTACATCGGTTTTTATTTTTTCAAATCGACATCTAAGCCTAGATTTGTTGTAGTGATAGAAGACTTATACTATTTGAAGTTTAATTTCTCGCAAAGCTTATCCATCATATTGTTGGGAAATTGTCTTTTGTTATATGTGACGATAGGATGAGAAATACCGTATCGATAAATGATGTGTTCAGACAAAATTTACGATATTCTCCTTTTTAGCTTCTCTTAACGAAATCGCTTGAGCCCACCTTGAGAAAAAATTAGTCCTTGCAAGAATACAATAGTCTTTTATCGTCCACTTAGGCATTATAGGTTTGACCAGATCGAGCCACCAAGCTTCAAATAATCATGAAGCCACTGTCGGATGAAGAGCCTTTGGTGGTTGATGTATAAAATTTGCATGGAACTGCAAGATTTCACATCGCTTTGCATATTGTGTTGAGTCATGAATCATTGTGGGCCAGTAATTGCCCATTCTCTGTAACTGATGTTGGAGTTTTGGTCCAAACTGATGAGCACCACAGATGCCTAAATGTGCTTCCTTCTAAGACTTTTGCTGATTCTTCTTTTCCTAAACATCAAAGAAAAAGGTCTTCATATAAACATCGATAAAGTGTATCATTGTAGTAGATAAATCGAGCACCCCTTCTTCGTATCCCAGCTCTCTATCGAAGATATGTGGGAAACTTTCTGTGCTGTAGATAATTATGTATTGTCACCAATCCTCCTCTTCGATCACATAAACAGACAAAGAGAGATATTTATAAGTACATCATTTGAAATCGTTAAGGCAGTGGCAAGATTTGTGAGCATGTCTACTACTTGATAAGCACTTGAAAAGTGCTTTCTATTCTCTTAAATTAAGGAAGTTTATATTAGATTTCACTTGTTTGCTAGTGGTTTTCAAGTTAAAATAAGATAGATTATAACAAAAGACCAAAAGATCAAAACTGAGCAAGAATGCAGTGAAAAAGAGAAGAAAATCTCAAGTTTGCCAAAATTGGGGTAGTGCCGCCACGCCGGGACGGCGCTACCGCGGTGCTAAAACCCGAGAGCAAGGTCTGTGCAACACAATCGCAGCGCCGTGGCACTCTCTTTCCTTAAATGGCAGGCCGCGACACCAGTTTCCATATTTGAAAAAAATGTATTTTTGGAAAGTTTTCTTGGGCGAAATACTCTATAAATTTGGGGTTTCCAGCAATCCTAATCATCATTCAGAGCACAAAATTATAGACCTAAAGAGCCACAAGAAGGAGAGAATTGAGTGAGAGTTCATAAAAGAGTTCAAAGAGTAAGTGAGTTGCAAGGAAGAGGAAAAGAGTTCGAAATAATCGTGGTGCCATTCGAGTCTCGATGTGAGAGCCAAGAAAATCGTGACGGTGTTACCTCAATCAAGAGCCTTTTTTCAGTAGAGTGTCCTTTTCTTTATACTCTTTCTTTGTTTATTTTGTTTAAACATGTTGCTTTAAGCTATGAGTGCCTAAACTCTTTAGTTTTAGGGTCTTGATGATTTGTTTATGAATTCATGTTGATATTGTAGACTTTCATGGTTTTGTTGGAATGGTTATGCTTTTCATTGTTATTGTGTTTAATTCTTGTGGATTGGCCATCTTCACAGGTTAGATGTATGATTGAGAGATTGTATGTTTAACTTGATCTATAACAATGAATTGTTGTTAATCTATCATGAGAGTAATTAGGTTGACAATAAAAGTTGCTAAAGACTATTCTTAATGCCATGTAATTTGTATTGGTTTCAAGAGATTAGTAATCAATCGAGTTGCATGAGAAAGGGTTGTATTTTTAGAGAAAATAACTTGGAATTAAGTTTCTAGACTCAGGTATATGAATTACAATAAAATCTATAATATTGCATGATGAAATAAACAAGGATTCATTATCCTAAAGCTCTCTTTGAGTCTAGTGCTTCTCACTTTATTACTTTCCTTATTTGATTTATATTTTCCTTAACTCACAATATTAATTCCAATTCTCAAATAAAATTGATTCAACTCTAGAATAGCTAAGTAACTTAAACCTTCACAATTGGATCTCCAGTGGAACGATATTCAGACTTCACCGTCTTATATTATAACTTGCTCGTATACTTGCGGTTAACATTCAAAGTGCGCATCACTACTCTCTTATTTTCTAATCTTGGTATCTGTTCAAGTACTATGCCCTCAAACTTATCCACTAGTCTTCTAGCATAAATGAAGTAAGACTTTAAAATTTCATGTTTCACATCATACTAGCATGAGAGCTAATTTATAATTAACTTTGAATTGCCTTCTACCTCCATGTATGTTATCCAGATCTCAAGAGCCATTTGTAAGCGGATGATAAGTGCTTGGTACACAACAACGTTATTTGTGAAGGACTTGAGTTCCCTAGCAGAAGCGCGTGAACGCACATGCTAATGTAATTTGTTTTTGGAAATACATGAAAAACATAGAAATAAAACAGGAAAATCAAATCTCATAACTATCCTATAAAAGAATGAGAGAAAGGTAAAACAAACTATACATTTGAAGACAGACTTCCAAGGTTGCATTTCTCCACAATATGACAGAGGTGGGAGTTCTGGGAGTTATTCTCTTTTAATTAATTTAAATATATTAAATTTAATATTATTAAATTAATTTTCATTAAATAATAAAAAATAATCAATTAACAATTAATTAATTATTACATGTTTAATTTAATTTGAATCATATCCAAATAATGTCCTTTCACATAACCTATAGTTTTAATATAAATCCTATTCATATAATCAATATTTGAATCTCACTAAAATATTTATCTCTCTCATAAAGTATAATTTTGAATCTCATTCAAATTTAACTTTATATTATAATGTATCTATATACGTTATATTAATTGTATCTCATACAATTAATTCACTTACTTGAACAATTTAAATTAATCCAAAATTAATTGATTCTTATTTAACCCTTAATAAACTAGCAAGTGGACCTTATGGACCTACAAATTAGAAGCTCTAATGATATGAGATTAATTAATTAAATTAATCAATATTTATTAACTACAGGTCACTCCACTAAAGACTCATAACTACACTCTTGCATTGTGGATATATTTTAGTGTCTACCGATATAATCAATCAACAATAAGTCAATTCATCACAAATTGCCTTTAACTACAGCTTGGTCAAATTATCATTTTACTTACATATAACTCCTTAAGTACCACACTAATCCCTCTAATGAACAAACAGTTTATAGTCCAACTATAAACTAACCTCTCTAAGGCTAGTGAGAGGGTGAGACCTCATTGTTTAAGGCTCGAAATCAGTCCTTAAGAGAGCAATTTATCTACTTACCCTAAAGACGAGAATGAGTGAACTCCATCTTGTGAGGATATGTTCCCAACTCCCTACTCGAACAAATCCCCAAAATGGTAGGCTTATTGAGTCGGCGATTCGGTCACTCACACCCATACAGATCAAAATATTGCTCTCATAGATAGGAGTGGGTTGTATCCGTAGTGTCACTAGGATAAGGCACCCAACTTTATCCCTATACTATTAACATTATTGGTTATTACTTAAATATGATCCACTTGTATGTCAACCACATACATGTATAAGTTTACATAAAATAACCACGAATGTTAGTTTATTACATTGGGTTAATGCAATCTAACGTCAATAAAATAACTCTTTATTTTATCAAATGAATATCTTGTATTTGCAACTTTACAAACTACGAGAACCCAAAAGATTAGGACACCAGTCCCAACAATTTGAACATAAGTAACTAAGCGTGAAGCTATATGACAACATGTGTTTTCCAGGAGAAATAAAGACAATGATGATACCTGCTCCACTTCTTCATGTTGCACCGCCAAAGTACATGGTCCAAGGCCCCATGCTTTCAACATAAAATACTTCTTCATCGGGTAAGCCTTCACATAATTTCCATTTTGATGGGACTAAATGATCGACCAAAAAATCTGCCAATGCTTGACCTTTCATTGCCTTCTGGGTATATGGGTAGATACAAAATATCGTATTTTTGAAGTATATATAATTGACCATTTAGCGAGGCGTTTTTTAGATGATTGGCCTAGATAAGATATACTTGATAGGGTCGCCTTATGCTACCAAGCGTATAGTGAAGGCTTGCATATAATGTCTCAACTTGTCTCTCGCGAAGAACAAAGTGAGACACATTTTCTCAATCAGAGAATAATTTAGCTTGGCTCCAATCAAAGTTCTACTAATATTAAATAGTTAAGTGTTTACAACAAAGTACTTATCTATAAAGTATCGACTTCTATAGTGACTCTTATAGAGCTTAACTTGCTAAACAACTAGGCTCCCCCTAGATGTGAGATTCTCTCTCAATAGTACTTAGACTCCCCTTAAGTGTGATAATATTAGTGAAAGACATTTCGACTTCCGACAGTGTGTGAGACTTCTCTTAGCTTGATTATTTTCCTTGCAACTCAGTGAACTCCCTTCACTAATGAATCTTAGATCCCCCTAAGATGGAGAATCCTTCTCGAGAATGAAGTCTTAGGCTCCCACTAAGACCGAGAATCCCTTCTTTGTAGTGATGCCCTAGGTTCCCTCTTGGATTTGCTCTTGAATAATGAAGTTGCACGGCGAAATAAAGTGAGCAAAAAAACAAAATGCAATGTTGCACAACTTGACCACCAACAACAAAAATTCTCTCTTCACAATAAACAATTGCGGCAACCCTAAATGATCACCATTAATCTCCTTTTAAAATCGACGCCACAAGAGGAAATAAACTCCTCAAATAGAAATAATACGTAATGCATCCAATAAGAAAAATATTGGACAAAATATATCTGCAGGAAAATTCCAAATAAGGAAAAAAATATTTTGCAAGAATTACTGATGTCATAGTCAAATGTTAAGACTATATTTGTGACAACAACAAAACCTCTACAAACTGCCTTGAAACAATAGAGAGCCAACAATCAAATCTCCAACAATTATCAACCGTGAAGCACTGGTATTCATGAATTACAAAACCTTGATTAGTCAAATTCTATATAATCGATTAGTACCCGTACAGACACTAGAGAAAGTGTCAACTGATTATAATTCAACTAGTTTAAATGTTTACCATTAACTAAAAGATTGGAGGTTCAAATCTTTCTACCTCATATAGAGGTGCTTTAATAGATTATTACATTAGCATGACACACCGCTCAAGAGGGGAAATTATGCACAATAAGATGGTAAGAAATTTACGTATAACCTTAATCATACCATTTTAGTGTACTAGTTTAATAACATGCGGATTGCACGTGGAGTGTAATGTTTAAAATAGTTGCCATGAACATATTTACAACGTTTATTTTTATCAATGTAACTATGTAGAATTAATTGTTTTATTTTTTTAAATAAAGGTTTATAAAATACAAATAATATAATTTCAATATAAGGATATTGCATAAAAAATGTAGAAATTAAATCGAGATTTTGAGATTTTTTGATTCTATTTTGAACGATTTGATAGTCATGTACCATTTTATATATAAATTATTTTAAATATTTAGACTTGATTTTATACACATCTAAATTTATAAATAATGGTATATATATATTTTTTAGATAAACTCTTAATAAAAATTTTAAAATAGCACATATAAAAAATTTATGATAAACCTTGACTCCTTAAAGGATATGTATTCATCCTTTTCAATCTTTAATTACTAAATCCAATATAAGTTTAATTTATTCATAATTATATGTTCATCCTTATGTAATCTTAGAGTGACTTATAAATAGGTCGAAACTAAATCTAAAAGATCTCATCATTTTTCTTAATCTTTTTTGAAGGTCTTTTATTCTATTAGAAATCATTGATTCATCTATTTCATATTGTTTACCCAATGAACGCAACACACATAAGAAAATTTTAAACTTTAGTTGCTTTCACATAAATTTTGTGAAAGTGAGTTTTCATATTTAAATACAGTTGTAATTTAAAAACAAATTAAAAAGAATAAAATTTAGGTAAAACAAATCCGGTAAAGATCATGTAATGTATCAAATTAAATGAATTTTATTGAAATGGTCTGTATTTTAACCTAAATACATTGCAATTAAGAAAAAAATTAGAATAATAAAAATTGGGTAAAACAAACCGAATGAGAATCGTATATGATGTGAGATCATGGAGAGAGAAATACTTGGGCGTATTGAGAGAGAGAGAAAAAAATATACGCATTGCTTGAGATTTTGAACCTTCATGGAGAGAGAAGTACTTGGGCGTATTGAGAGAGAAAAAAAAATATACGCATTCTTGAGATTTTGCATCTTCATTCTCATGCATTTAATTTCCTCTTCCTTTTCACCGCTAAATAAGAATGCAAACAAAATTAGATGAGTTACTAAAAGTTTTTAAAAAATGTTGATGTATAATTTGAAGAAAAAAAATAACCGATAGACAAACACTACGACAAATTCTATCTTCAATGACTGTTGAACAGTGGCAAAAATAGAAGAGAAAGTAAAAAAAACAG
>QLSR01000086.1:2743729-2770832 GCA_031780015.1 Citrullus colocynthis
CATGCATTAGTGGAATGTGTGTTGTCAACTTTTGGTGAACTTAGACATGCAAAAGTAGCATGCAATTGACCTTTTTTAAAGAAGGTTTTTGTTCATTTTCTTCTTCATGAAAAATCTTTAAAAAAAATTTGAAGTTTTTGAGAAACTAATTTTTTTCTTCTTTAAAGAGTCCCACCACTCTATTCCAAGCCTTTGAGAATAGCTAGAAAGACCTCTTGGTGGTCCAAGTGGGAGCAATTTTAAGAAAGGAAGAAAAGCTACAAAGGTATATAATTTCTTTCCTTCTTCTCTAATTCATTTTGCATGATAATCCATATTTAATCCTAGGTTGTTATATGCATCCAGGTTGTTTCGATCCTCTTTCATTTCTGTTGTGCATGTATGTATGAGATCCGTCATCGACTACTTTGACATTTTTTTTGCGTCACCAAATTATGACTACAATTAACGGTCATTAAATCGCGGCATTCTTTTAGCCATTAAAATTCTTTTAATATTTCAACTTGTATGGCTTTTTTTTTTTATCGTCAATCTATGACTCCAATTAACTATCATTAATGAGCATTAAACAAGAGAAAAAAAACTAGTTATATAGTGTTGAATAAATTGACTAGAGAAAAAAGTGTTCTACTTCGATTTTGTTTATGTCACGAGAGAGAGAGAGAGAGCGAGAGATAAAGAGAGTGAGAGAGAGGGCTAATGAGGGAGCGAGACAGAGAGAGTGTTTGATCTAAGAGAGAGAGGAAGATAGTGAGAAAGAGAGAGTGAGAGAGAGAGGGCGATGGAGAGAACGAGAGAAAGATAATGTTTGATCTGAGAGAGGGAGATTTAGAGAGCGAGAGAGAGAGGGCGAGTGAGAAAGTGAGACAGAGAGAGTGTTTGATCTGAGAGAGAGGGAGATAGTGAGAAAGAGAGAGTGAAAGAGCGAGAGAGAGAGAGAAGGGCGATAGAGAGAACGAGATAAACATAGTGTTTGATTTGAGAGAGGGAGAGATAGAGATCGAGAGAGAGCGAAAGAGTGAGAGCGAGAGCGATGGTTCGATTAATAACCTTAAAAAAAAAACCCACTTTTTAGTTTCCCCTTCTCAGTCGACTTTCCGACACTTTGGAATAACCCAAGACTGAACTCGTTTGTCGCTCCCCAATCGACTGTGGTCTGCCACTCCACGCTCCACTTGTGTTCTGCAATCGTTCGCTACCATCTGTGTCACACCCCGCCCCAAGCCACCCTTCGTAGCTCTAGACGGAGCGTGAGGACAGCAAACATCGACCCTCTTGCGATGCCTACCATCAAACCTCTATCTTTTTCATCTTAACATGTGCAACTTAGACTGACAAAAATAAAACTAGCTCATTAATAAAAATGCATAACTTATTATTACAATTGTTTTACAAGTCTGTTTACAAAAGACATGATTCTAGTTCCTCTTTTAGACTGTTGCCTATAGCTAAGTGCACATAATTTCTCGGCAAACCTTGACTTCGAACAGCAATGAAAACTCGGCTGCTACCTGAAAAGAAAAACATAAGAAAAGGATGAGCTTCAGTGAAGTCCAGTGAGTGATCGAATAAACAAGGATTCAACCAACCCTTTGAGCTTTATCATAATAATCATAATACTCGTAAAATAAATCAAGTGCAAGTAGATCTACAATTAAATCGAGCTTATACTCAAACCTCCCCTGTAGGGTTATTCTCATAATCATGTTTTCCTACTGGCACCTTCAGCACAGCAAATCCTGACTGGTTTTTCCCGCTAGCCAACCCAGCTCAGCTAAACTTATCAATTCTGTATTTGTCTGTCTTCTATGTTTTTCCTTATGTGCACATAGTCTTACCTTCGAGGCTTAGGAGCTAGGCCCGTCGGCCCCCTGATCATCCCCTCGGTACTTCTCGTATGCTCAAGAACTAGACTTCGGTTGCCCCATTACCATCCCACAAGGAAATGTCTGCCACAAGGCTCAGAAACTAGGTCCTTTCGACTCTCTAACTATCCTATATAGTGTCAAATCCCGGTCCTAGTCATGACCGTCATTATCAATTCTTTCTCAAGGTCATTCAGCATTGGAATATAACTTGTTCATTGATGCCTTCGTACAATCCTTCAGCATCGGAGTTAGAATCTAATATCCAATAAACTCGATATCTATGTACTTATTCAGTAACTTGCCCTAGTATGCATACTACCTCATGCTATCGTGTTCAATATAAATTATCTGATACCTCACAATAGCATGCATAAGATCGCATAATCATGCTATTAATTATAAGCTCATAGGCATACTATTAGCAAGTATTTATAGAGAGTATAATTTAGTTCTCTCGCGAAAGGAAATCAATCACTCATAGTAGAGATAGTTGTTTAACTTAGGGTTTCTTCTCTTGTTTTCAATTCCACTCCTTCTCAGCTTCTCCCGAGCTTCTGGAACTAAGAAAACGACAACTTGGAAACCTCAGAAATCCTAAAACAGCTTCCTGGACGCCAGAAATTTCTTCCTTGGACGCAGAGCACTGCACTTTCTTCCTTGGACGCAGTGTTGAATAGTTTGGACGTAGGGCAGCACTTCTCCACCTCAAACAACTTAGTTGGACGCAAAGCAGCCTTCCTTGGACGCCTGGGACAGCTGATGGACGCAGACAGCACTTCAACAACAAGGAAAACAGCTTCTTGGATGCAACCTATCCTCTTTTGGACGAAAAGCTTGCTTTTCCACCTTCCTTCTCTCTCTATCTAGTGAAAATCGGGGACTTATGATGGTGTGAGAGCTCCTCCTCCCCCGTTAGTCCTATTTATAGAGTTGGAAGACATGTTTGCTCACCTCTTCTTTGCTTCCAAGGTTGACATTTAGCTTCCCCATGTCACCATGCATGTAAGCTCAACATGCAACCACACATTTGCTTCCTCGCATGTTAACTTGTTATACATCCTGACACCTCCTACTTATGAAGTGGTAAGTCCAAATGAAGCCACTTATCACCAATATTTCCAATCATGCGTCCAAGTTAGCCCCCGAAAATAGGACCATGCGTCCAACCTTTCAATACTATGCATCCAAGATGATGCTTCCTAGGGTTTGGCTTCTTTTGCTCTCTTTTCTTCTTCTGACTTTCCTATACTTAGCCAAATCTCCATTGCCAAACTTCCCCTATGCATCCACTCTCTCTCCTATGCGTCCAATCTTCTTCCAAGAGTCCAACACTTAGCCAAAAATCTCCTCCATTAGTCGGTATACGTCCACCTTCTTCTTTACATTAGTCCATGCGTCCATGACTTTTCAACATGTCCCCATGGACTCCTTGATTGCTCACTTATGCATCCATGTTGTGCCTCTCGAGCCTACGCATCCAACTTTCCTCTCTTAAGCCTTTATACTTAGTTAGTTTTCAACAAACTTTCCCTAGTATGCATCCAACTCAACTTCTCCTTCCTTAGGGTTGTTTTTCAACTCTTCGAATCATCCAACACTTAGCCAAATATTCCTCGAAAATTGGTCTATCATCCTACCGTAGGTAGGATAAGTTTTCTTCTTCAACTTTGTTCTATGCATTTCTCCCTCTCTTCCAAGACCTAGATTTCCTTCCAACACTTCAATACTTAACCAATTTTTCCTCTAAAAAAAGTCATCATGCGTCCAACTTTACCTACCATGTGTCCAACATGGTAGTTCTCCTCCCAAGTGTGTGTTCAACTTACTACTAGCTTCCAACTTTTCTTCATTGAACACTTAGTGAAATTTCTTCTCTTTTCTCAAGCTATGCGTCCAACTATAGACTTCTCATAGCATAGTTGAGTTCTCCAAGCATAGTTGTAATACTTAGAAGATTTCCTAAGCTTATAGGTCACCTTGTTGTCCAAGACTCGAAAATCACTTAACGTGGTTTTCTTCCATACTCACCTATGGCTTATTCTCAATCCAAAACTCAAGTTGACACAGACCTTTTTCTTCCTTTCTTTCATCTCAACAAATGGTACCTTCTTTACTGACCAAAATTTGGCTAACTCCACAAGCCCAGGTTTTCTGCCTCAAAATTTTTCTAACTCTACAAGCTTGTGATCCAAATTTACACCATTTACCCTAGTTTCCTTTCCTTACCCCTCTTAAGCAACTAGGTCAAAGGTTTAGGTGTCACAGTCCGTCGATCGTCTATCGGTCTTCTGGAGTCGTTGGAACTATCTTTTGCGGTCCTTTCCTGGTCAGAAGCAAACAGCAAAAATCGACAAACGTCGGCCATCGCCTGTCGTCCATGCTCCTCAACCATTGCAGCCGCGCCGTCGACCACCGTCTACTGCTTGCTTCATGCCATTTTCACCACTAAGGTATCAACTTCTTCCTTCATTTTCTCTTTTTATTATTTTTTTTACTCATCTTGTTATAAATTAAACCTTATTCATTCTTCATGCCTATTGATAGACAGATTTTGAAGTGGACTTTGCTCCAATTTGTTTAGTTTGTTTAGTCGTATGCACTCCTTAAGATGTGTTGATGTTGGGGGCATCACTTATACGTCGTTCTGGATGAGGAATAGTCCCTTGGTCCCTTTGTATGCACTCTTTAAGTTGTGTTGATATTGGGGGTGTCACTTATACACTTTTTATGTTTGTATTCAGTTTAGAAATCAGACTTAGGCGTTTTAGTAGTCGCTTTGGCAAAAAAGTGTCATTTGCCCACCTCGTAATTCATTTTTAGTTTGTTTTGTATATCCAAAGCACACTAAGTAACTAACTTACGCCATTTTGGATGTGGAATAGTATCTTGGTCACAATTGTTAAATTAAACAAGAAATAGATATTAAGTTCCTTTTTATTTTATGAACTATATATAGATTTTTCTAAAATAAAAATCTATTTCCAAAAAAACAACTTTACAGCTCCCATTGCATGAGCTGAAATAACGTCTCCCGTTCCAATCTTGAGCTCATTTCAATCTCTTTTCTTTTTCTAGATCTTCTTAGAATCAGAAGATGAGAGA
Source organism: Citrullus colocynthis (assembly GCA_031780015.1). Taxonomy (NCBI): domain Eukaryota; kingdom Viridiplantae; phylum Streptophyta; class Magnoliopsida; order Cucurbitales; family Cucurbitaceae; genus Citrullus; species Citrullus colocynthis. The sequence continues at coordinate 2,748,700 of QLSR01000086.1, forward strand.
ACAGACTTAGTTCCAGATGATGAATTCTTGTGGAACTTCTTGAAATGAGCAACATTTGTCTCTCCATCGATTAGTCTCTTATTTTTTATAAGAGATTGATAAGTCTATAACTCATTCAGGAGGATTGTTATGGTGTACACAATTTTATTAATAACCACATTGCTGGGAATTGAAGAAAGCTCTTCGGAAGAGATTTTAGAATAAAAGACACCTGGCTCTGTTCGTCAATGACCGCGTCGTTCATTTCAGCAACGTTGAATTGTACCATCAGGTCAAGAACATGTTTTCTCACCAATTGGCCTTCCTTCATATGTGCGTTATAAACGTACTTGAGGGCCTCGTGTCGGATCTGTGAGGACTGTTGTCCAAACATTTCCTAGAGGGACTCTATGATCTGTCGTATATTTATCATGGCCTCACGTTTCTTGTTGAGTATGTCAAACAAACTTGCCAAGATATAGACTCAGGCCTTGTCCTTGGCCTTTGTCTAACGGTCATATGAATCCCTAACAGATTGAGATGCATTATGAACAGGGATAGGAGGACACTCCTCCGTTAAGACAAACCATAGGTCATCTATAACCATAATCATATTCAGGTTAGATTTCCACGTTGCATAGTTTTCACCGATTAGTTTTTCATTTTTAAACAGTTTGACAATTTAGGAAGACATGCTAAAATTATAAACAATTAACCGTTTTAGTTATCTTTGTCTTAACCCATTACACAAGCAAACAAAATTCCAAGTATTCCAATCAATTCAGCAAAAAACAAGCAATCAAAGAAAACCTAATAAACTATTGATTTAGTTTTTGCAACAATGCTTCAGAAGTTTAGAGCAACAGCCACGGAAGGGTGATCAACCACTCATCCTTTAAAATGAGACAATTCTCAGCTAATTCTAATGCCAGAATAACTCATATTCCTATAGATATTAGTCATCGTTGCTTGGTCAAGGATTCATTAACTCTTAACTTATCCCTGTAAGTGTAACCTTCCCACTTTCAGATCCTAGAGGTATGCACTAACAAGCTACCATTAGGAAAGACAATTGTTGGTAATTAACCTAAATGAACTTATCCTTTTCAGGAGTTCGCAGTGTTTCAAAACCTATGGTCATGCCTTCCAAAGGGATGGTCGCTCCAGGACGACACACAGGCGAATCATAAGAATCTTACGGTGCGACCTAGGATTGGAGACCGAGGGATACGTTGACACGTGTCCTCTCCGACTTACTATATACATTTTCCCATTCACCTTGTTATTGAACCATACAAACACTTTTTGAAGGGAGGCCGCTCCCAGGGCGACACAAAGCCGAGTATGGATCTCACGGTGTGAATAATTAGGGACGTAGGAGTAAAACTTGATATAAACATCTCGTTTTGTAATTTTCCTCCCACTAAAATGTCCTACCTTATTTTAGGGTTATTTAACTTAGATAAATTCAACTAAGTCAATCGATCTAAGTTTATGCCTATTATGTTAGGAGGTGTTTCGTAAACCGTCAACTTAAATACCCCAGTCTTGACAAAACTGAAGTGGTAGAGTTCTCTTATAACCTACTTAGTCATATTTTAAAAACTACTTTAAAACAAAGTAAGTCAAAATTCTAATCTTATTAAAGTTAATGTGATCTTAGGTCTAAATTAATTTTAAACAATTTAAAACCAATTTCTTAATATCTTATGTTTGCATGCAATTCTTAATTATAGGTTGACGGTTACTAATCATAAATTTTATAACTATTGTGAGTTTTAATGATTAGCCCTATAACATGCTTTCTATGGTTTAATTAATTAACAATCAAATTCTAATTAATTAACTATCCATATTACATGTATTTCATGACATAATACAATAATTATATTATTCTATGGATGTATCATGCTCAATGCAAATTGATTTTCATTTAAAATAACACTTATATTGAATAAATCATGAAAATCAATCATACATTAACAAAACATTAATAAATATAATTATTTGTATTTATTTAATTAATATCATACATCATACTTTTCCAATTTCATATATTTAATATATCAACATACATTAAATAACTCATGAAATTATTATCATGCATTAAAACCATATATTATAATATACTAAGATGCATGAACATGCTTAACCTATGGTGGTATTTTAATTTAAATGACATACTTTATGCAACATTCAATTTAATTTAAAACATACATCACAAGTATCAAAAGTATAATTAAATTAAATAAAACAAAATTGACGACATATTTGGCATATCCTAGAAATTAAAGGAAAAAAAAAATCAAAATTACAATAATTTGACTTTCCAAGACGTATTTTGGTCTTCAATTTCTTCTTTGGCCATCAAAATTTAGGGTTTGAAACACCTAATTTAGTCCTTTGATATTTCAACCGCACATGCTTTGATGAAATCTATCAGATGCTTTGATAACGCACAGCTGAATTTTCCAGATTTGAAAAAATTCCAGATTTCAATATTTCGGGAAAACCAACGTTTTTTAAAGAATTTATAACACTTTTACATCAAAAAGATTACAAGAAAACCCTAACCCTTGAGGGTTTTACAATTGATCTCATTAAAACTTTAAAATCTAATGCTAAATATGCGTAAACAATCAAATTTTCAAACTTTTAGAGCCAATAAAATATTGGCTCTGATACAAATTGAATGTAATTGAATCGCGGCAGAAGCGTGTGATCGCATTCTTTGATTTATTGAAAGAATTAAAAATAAGAAAAAAGTAAAGAAAAGGTTAAGCATCATACCTTTGCCAATCTATAATTCTCAAACCGATAGTTTTCTCTTGTAGTCTTCCATTAACAAGTCTTCTCCTTGGGAGAATTAGTAGATCAAGATGTTTAGAGTAATCGTAGAGATTATTTAATAATATCCAATATTAATAAATATCTACCCAAATAATATCTCATATTAAATGGTTTAAAATATTTAAATCTTATTTAAATATTTATTTTCTGCAGAATTTTTTATTTGGATCTCATCCAAATTAAATAATTAATTATTTGAATCTAATTCAAATCAATTAATTAATTCTCCCTCTATCATATTCTACAAAATATTTAATTTGGATCTCATACAAATTAAATAATTAATTATTTGAATCCAATTCAAATTAATTAATTAATTCTCCATCTCCTTATTTATATGGATTTTATCCAAATAAATAATTAATTATTTGAATCATATTCAAATAAATTAATTCTCCATATTATAAAGTTATAATTTGAATCACATTATAAATCCATATTATAAATTTATAATAAATCATGCAATTAATTGTATCCAATACAATTAATATTTTTCATCATAAATTTAAACATTTCAAATTTTTCTTTCAACATAGTTGATCCTTGTTGGTCCGTAGTGAGCTAGCAAGGAGACCTTGTGGACCTACAGATCAATAGCTACAACGATATGAAATTAATCAGCTAAACTTATTAATCACATTAATCAATATTCGTTAACTATGGGTACACTCCACTAAAGACCCATAGCTGCACTCTTCTCATTGCAGATATATTTCTGTGTCCATAAATATAGACCAATAATAGCAAATTAGTCCTTCACGAGTGTTCGTAACACCAGTTCGGTCAAATTACTGTTTTACCCCTAGGTTACTTCTAAATCTCGAAGTACCAGTGCTCCTTTAATAAACAACCTATTTATGGTCCAACCATTAAACAGAAACCCTTCTCGGGCTAGTGAGAGGGTAGGGCCCTTTGTTCAAGTCCCGGAGACACCACTTAAGGGAACACTTATGTACTTACCCTATAAATGGGAATGAGTGAATTCTATCTTGTATAATTATGTCCCCAACTCCCCACTCGGTCTTGTCCTCAAGATGGTAGGCATATTGAGTCGGCAAACGACCACTCCGTCAATTCAAGTATGCTTTGACTACAAAATATATAATGATGTTTAAGGATGATTTTGATGAATTAAAATGTCCCCTGATTGAGTATTCCCATATTGAATAAGAACATTGGAAGGCGTTTATTAGTTTTTGGCTTAAGGAAGAGTTTCAAGTAAGTATTGTTGTTTCATATTCAACATTTCTATTTACTTATGTCGAAGAACAATGTCAATATGACACTTTATTATGTAATCTTATTAAGGCTATCAGTAGTAAGAATCGAGAAAAGAGGAAAAAGCATGTATATAATCATCGAATGTCAAGGAAGGGGTACGCCAATCTTTCTGAAGAGTTGGTAAGATACACATTCACTAGTATTTTTGTTTCATACATCCTATATATTACATTTGAATCCAAATTCATGTACGATGATTTGATATTGATGCAGAAGGAGTCGTTACCAAATGAAGATCTGACTAAATTCGATGGACTTTATAGAAAAGGGCTCGTATGGATTGAAATGGAAATATTCCTGACAAGCAAACACAAGAAGTAATGGATTGTATATTAAGTGTTTGTTGAGTATTTATATTTATTTGCATAATACTAAAATATTGTTTTTTTTTTTTTTTACTTCAATAGGACGAAATGTTGGCCACTCCTAATGTCAAAGGTGGTAACACATCCACGAGTGGAGATATCCTATCACAAGCATTGGATACCAAAGATCTTCCATGAGTAGTTAGAGGAGTGGGTAAATTTATCAAGCCCAGTAAATATTTTCATACCCCAAAAGAAGTGGAGAAGATAGACCAGGTTAAATTAGATGTAGAAGAGAAGACGAATATGGTTGCACGTATAAAAGAGTTGGAGGAAGAATTGATAAAACAAAAAAAGATTTCCAAAAGTTCAAGCAATGATGGTTTTCTGAAAGATATTAAAGATTGAGATGGTGAACCTGTTTCAAACAATGATAAGGTCAAATGTGATTGACATTATTCTTATTTTGTGTGTTAGTGTGGATGATAGATATTTAATGTGACTTAATTTTTTCACAGGTGAAAGAAGAATTATTGGACCAAAATAAGACTTCACAAAGGTAAAAAAAAGATGGTTCTCCAAATGATATTGAAGGAAAAGGTAGTGAAGCAAAAAAGAAGGATGAGAAGGTTAAGATGTGTTTCAATTCATCTACTAATTAGTTTTTCATAATGTTTCTGAAAATAACTCATGTGATAATTAATTTACTTAATCTAGGCGAAGACAAAATTGTTGAAACAAACAAGGAGTTCTGAGGATGTTATAGTGAAAGAGGAAAAAGATAAGGTTTCATGTCTATCTTATAGTTCTTTACTTGGTTGTAATATGTCGTGGCAATAATATATGTAGTTTAAGTTTATTCCTTCCATACAGGTTCCTCAACGTGTATGGAACATAACTCAAGGAGGATTGTGACCTCAAAGCTCATTAAGATAAGTTTTTCACTTTAATTTAGTATATTCAATACATAATATACGCATGTAATGATTAACTGTTACATTGTAACTTCCCAACAATATGATGGAACTTCTTGTTTGTTGGCAATTGGGTCTAGAACTAACGTTGTCGCAGCTGGGACTATATTCGACTATGATGTTAATATCGATAAAGTGAAAGTTTCAATTAACGTAGTTGTGGTTGATGACTGTTCTATCCCTATACCAACAAAGGAGGAAGAAAAATGCTATATCAAGAAGTAGGCTCACACTTATTATAACCACGAGATCTTGTTATAATTGACCATGAAAAGGTAACGTTTTCCAACTTATTTAGTTTTTATTCTCTATAATTCATTTATAATAATGTAATTATGATATTTGTTGATAGCATGATGAAAAAAAGTCAAACAAAAGTTTAGGAATTCTATCAATAACACACCTATTCAAAGTTCACCAGTTGCTTTACGTTGTTTACTTCGTGAACTTGAAGATATTGGCTTATCAATTCAAATCACTATACAAATGGAAGTATTTGAAATCCAATGCAAGTGTTGCATTTTGCTTGAGGTCTTACGCATTTTGCTTAAATGTGTCAAACATTGCTACCAAAATAAAAAAAAAGCAAATATTGCCATAATTTTTTTTTAAAATGAAAGCAGTAAACATTTATTCTATTTAAATAAAGAGTTGATTAGTAATCGGATTCATGGGCATGATGTAATTGGAGCGTCTCCAGTGTATGAGTTTGATAGAAAAGTAAAGATTCTCTCCATTTTGCTCGTTTTATATATAGTAAAGATATATATCTATACATATTATATTTCAGATTTCAATTTACAATAGTTTAAACATGAAAAAAAAAAAAAAAAACACTGACTATACCTCTTATAAAAAGGTGTCTTATATATTTATTCGATGAAATTCAAAATCGCAACTTAGATTAAAAATGTGAGAATCTGCACATAGTTGATTGTACAAAATACTTGTTACAACTCTGGACATTAAGGAAAGTTTCATATCATGCCAATTTTTAATTTGAAAAAGCTTCTAAAATTAGAAAACATTAATCTATACTTTTAAACTTTAAGAGTTGAATGATAATTGTATTAAATCATTGGTTTCACAATTTCTAATCAAAGCTTATCCAAATATATTCAATTTCGATATAACTTTTTAATGTGTTTTCTCTAAAGTGAAATGACAAATGAACCCGACAATTTGGAATATCCTTTCTATGTGTTTTCTGGTATGTTTTAGTGATGATTTTGATTAATTCCCCCTTCTTCTCATTTTTCTACTACGTATTCATTTTTTCTTGACTCCACTCTTTTGCAGATAAGTATAATGAACTAGCTTATAATTGCTTCTTTCTTTTTATCTTTATTGATTATATTTTCTTGTGATAATGATTTTTTATTGCTTTGAGTTGCTCTCCCGTTTTCACGCACTTCATGGAAAGTACCCAACCCAATCTTTAATTAAAAATATATAAATTTATCTACAACACATAATTAATAACTAAAATCTGATAAAACGTAAACGTTAAATACCAAATATTTATGATATTTATTAAAAACTTTAAATAAAAATAAATATCATAATAATTTTAAAAGAAAAATATTAAAAATTTAAAATTAGTAGAAACAAAAATATATATAATTCGAGTTAGTTGAGTCAAACTAAATTTTTTTTTTGAATTGATAATCCGAATTGTTGAATTATTGGAATACTCTTTATCTGCCCTGCAACATTTAAATATAAGAAAACTAGGAAAATATTAATTTTTAGCGGGCCACCTCAATCCAACTGGTTGTACTTAGGAAAAAAAAAAAAAAAATACTTGAAAGGAAAAAGTGTAAACATGTTGACGCTTCCGTGCCAGCGCCAACTGCCTTCATTTTCCTTCTTCGCTTCTCTTCTTCTCTCTCTGAGTTTGAGTCTTCCCCCTCCGTATGTCTCTGATTCTGCCTTTCCGTCTTCTCTGAGAGCCTCCGTCCGTCGTTCGATTCTCCGGAGATGGGACTTGCATGGAGACAGCTCCAGGTTATGCTCCGCAAGAACTGGCTCCTCAAAATTCGCCACCCTTTTATCACCTGCGCAGAGGTTCTCCTCTCTATTCATCCTTTTACTTTCGCCGTCGCTTTATAGGGTTTTCTTGTTCACCGTGGATCTCATTGATGTATCAACCTCTGCATCGTCAAATTCCTGGAGAAATTCTTGTTTCTTATTCTTATTGACTTTACAAGTATATGCGATATTACTGTGACTTTCTTTTTTGCACTGCCATTCTTCTTTACGCAGCGGAAGTTCATCTACTCTTCTGTTCTATTATCGATCGTTCTATTTCTGTTCTGTTCTGTTCTGGAATGCGTTGGAAGATTGAATGACTAATATGTTGTTTCTGTTTCTGGCAGATTTTACTTCCGACTGTGGTGATGATGTTACTGATAGCCGTAAGGACGCAAGTTGATAACACAGTCCATCCTCCTCAACCGTGAGTTCCAAAAACCTGCTTTTCTCTGGCTTATGGCTTATGAGTGGTCCGTTATTTTATGGCATTTTTGTTTTGTTCGCTTGAGTTTTGTTTCGTAGTATATGCTTGTGGATCGTGCTTTAGTTTTTATTTTTATTTTTTGCTCAATTTCATGTTTCTTTCAAAATGTTTTTACGGCTATCCTCACTGTGTAAATAATCGTAGATGTCAAGGTCTCCCTATATTTAGCTTCGTTAGTTTTGAGGATGCTCTCTTTTTATGTAATACTCCTAAGGAGATAGCTTTTGGCAAAATACTTAGCCCCCCATCTTGGGCAGTACCTATCTTTGTACATCCCACCAAATTGTCCAATTATAATATGCCACGTGACAAATTTTTCAACTTATTTTTTGAAATATTTCAACTCATTTTGTGTGTGTATGATGGGAGTGGGATACATAAAGATGGGTACATTCCTTGTATATATATATATATATTTTCTTTTTGGTGTCAGGCATATACAAATAGGAATGTTTGTGGAAGTTGGCAAAGGTATATCCCCGAGTTTCCAAGAAGTTCTGGAGTCACTGAAGAATAATGGAGAATATTTGGCTTTTGCACCAGATACAGTCGAGACAAAGACCATGCTACATTTGATGTCAATAAAATTTCCTCTTTTAGAGGTACATATCTGTGCCTACCTTGTAATTTAATTCAATTCGTATAAAAATGGTGTTTTGTTTTTGTTTGACCATTAATTCTTGTGTCCTCAACATTTTGTAATTAATTCCCATTGGGGTTGCACTTTATCAATTCATAATGTGGGAGTGTAATTTTTGTAAATTTCAACATATCAATGAATAAATCTTCATATATTAAAAAGATCATTCCCCATAAAATGTCAACCCCTTTTTAATTCTTTCCTGAAAGGAATCATTATCTTAGAAAATATAGGTTGAAAAACTAATTGGCGTTTTCTTTTCAAGTCACACCTTGATTTGAGTAGCTGACATTTATTTATTTATTTTTTCATAAGAAACAATTTCATTGATTAATAAAATAATCGAGTGTAGATACAAATTAGCACTATGAGAGGGAGTACAATAGATGGTTCCAATTTGCAACAAGATAAATTAAGCTTTGATTTTAAGGGGTTGTATATGTTTACACCAAAAAGGAGGATTAAAAATAGGAGAATCTAGGTTGTCTTTGGAGGGTCATCTAGCTAGCCACCAATCCATGGTATTAAGGCAAGAGTGATTGATTTACCACGATAAGAATGTCAAGTAGATTCAAAGGCCAACCTTGAGTTGCTGTCATAGAAATGAATAACTTGACAGACGTTTAGCAACAAAAGATAATGTATTAAAGACCCAATTTTTGCGAGGTGTTCCGTGCAAGGACCCGATTAGTATGCAAAGGAGGCAGATGCTAAATGTATACCACCAGATGCTAAATGTATACCACCTTGTGCTGGCAGGTAGTTACTAGAGTTTACAAAGATGAACAAGAGCTGGAAACCTACATTCGTTCTGATCTATATGGAAACTGCAATGTGGCTATGTAAGTATTTAAATATGGGGCAGTTGCAAATATAGCAATCAGTGATAGACCATAATAATAGTAGGGTTTATCAGTGATAAACCATATCACTGATAGAAGTCTATTAGTGGTAGAGTCTATCATTGATAGATTTTGCTGTATTTGCAATTTTTTAAAAATGTTAGACATTTAATTATTATCCCTAAAAGTGTTATCCAATGCAATTATCCTTTAAATATTTATATATATTTGATAAGATACTAATTTTTTCTTTTTAAATTTTATTTCTTCTTATTCTTATTGTTGTTATTTTTAATTTTTTTTTTAAGACATATGCACTAGACAAAAACAGTGGAGAAAGAACTTAGGGGCAGGTGGGAAGAAAGAACCTCCTCTCAAGGATCTAATTACAAAAAAAGTTTAACCAATGGTTGTGCATCAACGCAATTGGATAATTACGAAAAATTGATTATAACTATGGGCCCACCATGAGGCAATAAGCTGAAAGTTTCCACAAATAAAAATAAAAGCAGAAAACTATCTTCAGATAGACTATTGTTTCTTTAAGCCAACAAACCCAAAGAAATGCTCTGACAGCATAGCCCCAAGGACTTTAGCTTTATGTTTCAAACCCCAACCATGAAGCACTTCAGAAAGCCAATCATCCATCTGATTGAGCATTTAGGCAGAAATTCCAGAAGTTTGAAACAGAAGACACCAGCCCTAACTTTCTTATTTCCTAGACTCAATAAAATAGTCTCTTATCCAAAAGGGAAAAGAAAAAAAAAAAAACCTAGCCCGTGGAAGCAAAGGTACAATGGTAAAAAAGGTGGTCAATATTCTCCTCCCTTTCGGGACATACCTAAGGGGGAGAGGGCCCATGCTTTAGAGACACTATAATCTAATCTACCATATTGGTGCTGATTTGGATTACATTTTATCTTTGATCATTTGCAAAGTATGCTTGAAAGTGAAGGAAAACCATTTGGGTTTCTTACCCGCATCCATTCATTTACCGTATGTTAGGCCACCAATAGTATTAACATATAGTAGACTGGGAAATAAGGGGAAGGGTATTGTGTGTGGTAGTTTGGCTGCTATGGGGAAAGGGTAATTAGGGTATTTTACATGTAATGACTCTTACTAGTGTATGTGGGAGTAGGGGCATAAGGATGAGGAGGAGCGGTTAGCAGAGTCAGTTAGTTTGTTAGTACCTTGGTGGGTAGAGGGTGAGGAGGGGACTATCTGGTTCCCTAGTGTTGCTCTAGCCTTAGGGCTGTTTCCTTTTTGAATAATAAAGATTTGCATCAGTTTTCGATCATCGTCATCTTCAATGGAAGAGATAATCATCGTCATTAACCCCTTTTTTCAATCACACAATTACATTGGCTTCATCGCTAGCGTACATGGAAGCCGATCATTGAAGTGCATGCACTTGTCGGACAAGGTTGATAATTTTGTGCCTGATGCCACATGCATGGTATAAATGGAACACCAACCTACCCTTGACCTCTCGCAGCCCACATCATACTAAAAAGCCACTCCATCAGTCTTACCCAACAAACACAAGACCAACCCAACACCCTCATTTAATCTCAAGACCTCTCATCAAGGTCTGGGTTTTCCAACCCTTTGTCCTCTTAATCAATCGCCAAATTCAACCACTAGCTTACATCCAACAAAAAGCCCACCTCCCCTCATTGACCTTCTAAAGCCATTTCTTTTGCAGACATTCCAACATCATCCAATCCAAAAAAGCCCAACCTTGCCATTTGCCTTACTACCAAAGCTGTTATTATCGAAGGAAAACAAACCTACCTTTTAAAAGGTATGAGGCACACTATGGGGAAGATGAATGAAGCATCCAATTCCGAATCTTAAGAACAGTTCTCCAGCCCCTATATTGAATCTGGGTCCACCAGACAAAACCCTCCCCTACCTCTCTCGACTATTCCTCTGGATTTTTATGAGCATGCGCCCGACCATCAAACCAAAAATAGTGGGGAATACCCGGTACCCCACGCTATTGAAGCTCCCAACAAAATTGACCCTATGGATATAGAGGGAGATGATGGGGGATCAAACTCTTTACTTCACCTGAGTTTGCAATCACTGGCTCCATGGCTCTGGTAAAATGGTCTTTGTATTATGGCCATACCAAACAAATCCACCAGATTAAAGGGGGAGCTAAAAAACCTCACAAGTTCCATTAACTATAGTAGGGACCCATTGCTCCCTGTTATAAAAGGGGGGTTGCATGCTCAACTATGATTGTTTTTTCATGGAATGTTCAAGGCCTTTGCTCGAGGAAAAAAAGAGCACTGATTAAGGATCTTCTCAACAAAACGAATGATATCTTTGTCATCTTGCAAGAAACCGAAAAGGCAGATATAACCATTTCATTAAATTTATTTGGAGCTCTGTCAAAGTGAGCTTAGCTTAGTGGTAATTGGTACGATTTTTCATCCTAGAGGTGGGAGGTATGATCCCCTATCCGAAAGGAAAATTCATTTAGCACTCTGTGAAAATCGCTTGGGCCTCCTTCGATGTTATTAACAAGGATGGTGGCATCATCATTCTTTGGAATGACCCATCAACACAAATTAATGAAGTAATTGAAGGTAACTACTCCTTTTCATTACGTATTTCTCACATGGATGGATATTCTTTTTGGTTGATAGGGGTGTATGGTCCATCTAAGGCCAAAGATGGGGCTCAATTATGGGAGGAGCTTTATGATATCACACTTACATAACGAGCATTGGATCGTGGGGGGTGATTTCAATGTCTCAAGATGGTCCTTTGAGAAATCAGGGGCCAAGTTGAAAACCACTAGTATGGACCTATTCAACAAATTCATTGATGATTGCTCTCTCGTTGGCCCTCCAATCTCAAATGGCAAATACACTTGGTTTAATTACAGAAAGCCTCCTTTGTTGTGACTTTGATTGATCGGTTTCTTATCTCTGGACCATATATCCAGTTCTGATAAATTCAAGAGTTGCATTGTCAAGCATTTCCCTCATTCAACATTTGATCACTACCCTATCATCTCACTCTTGGAATTGAAAAATGGGGTTTGGGCTACTTTAAGTTTGAGAACATGTGGATGGAACATCACTCCTTTAATGATATGCTTTTGAGATGGTGGCAACACAATCAAAATCTTGGTTGGATTGGGCATGGCTTTATCCAAAAGCTAAAGATTCTCATACAAATTATGAAATTAGGAAACAAGGACACTTTGGGTTGCACACAAACCAAAAAGACCGATTTGTTGAATGAGCTTGGTCGCTTAGATGACCATGAGGAAGCAGATGGGCTTGATCAAAGTGGGCAGCAAAGGAGTGAGTAATATTAAATTAGAGCTTATCGACCTATCCTTCATAGTGGAGATTAGACGGAGACATAAATGTAAGTTGAAATGGACCAAAGATGGGGATGAAGATAGCAAATTATTCCACAAATTTATGTCTAATCGGAAGAGGAAAAACACGATTGTGGAGCTTTGCACAACTTAGTTGATGACAACAACATTGAAGCTGAATTTCTGGGTTTTTATTGAGAGCTCTACTCAAAACAGCAAGGTAATAGGACTCTTCCTACCATTGGCAATTGGGACCCTATAACTACTTAAAGCCCCAGCAATGGAAGCCCTATTCATTGAAGAGGAGATCTAGCATGCTATATCTTACTTGGGAAATAATAAGTTTCCTGGTCCGAACGACTACACATTTGAATTCTTTAAAAAGCATTGGAACATCCTTAAGGATGATATTAAAAGAGTGTCCCAAGACTTCTTTGAGAACGCCATTATAAATGACAATCTAAATGAGACCTATATGTGCTTGATCTCCAAAAAGATTGATGCCAAGAAAGTTGGGGATAATAGGCCGATCATTCCTACCACCTGTTTATACAAAAACATTGCTCAGGTGCTATCAGAAAGATTGAAGAAAGTTCTTCCGCATATGATCTCCAGGAATCGATTTGCTTTTGTGGTTGACTATCAAATCATTGATGCCTCCTTGATTGCAAATGAGCTGATTGACCTTTACTAGAAACAAGACCAAAGGTGTGGAGAGTAAACTTGATATTGAGAAGACTTTTGATATGGTTGATTGGGAGTTTCTAGACAATATTATGATTGTCAAGGGTTTTTGCAACACATGGAAAAGGTGGATTGGGGGCTGTTTATCATCAACAAAATTTTCCATTATCATCAATGGAAAACCCAGAGGCAAGATTAAAGTCACTTGTGGACTCAGATAGAGTGACCTCCTTTCCCCCTTCTTATTCACCTTGGTGGTTGATTGCCTTAGTAGAATGCTTATGAAGGGGCTTGACACTAATCACATTGGGGGCTTTGTTGTGGGGGATTCAGATAGAGGCAAGATCAAAGCCACTTGTGGACTCGGATAGGGGAGCTCCTTTCCACCTTCTTATTCACCTTGGTGGTTGATTGCTGTAGTAGAATGCTTACGAAGGGGGCTTGACACTAATCACATTGAGGGCTTTGTTGTTGGGGATTATAGGCTCAAGATTAATCATTTACGATTCAAGGATGATACCATCTTTTTCTCCTCTCTTGATGAGGAAAAGTTAGCTAACCTGTTTGACATTATCCAATCTTTTGAGTAGACATCTGGTCTTCGCATCAACTACTAAGAATTTGTGGGCATACACATAGATAGACTTGATCGTTTCTATGGTTGCATCGTTTGGTTGTGAGGTCGGCACTTGACCCTCGACCTATCTTTGTTTGCCCTTAAATAGCAAGCCCTTCTCTTATACTTTTTGGGAGCCCATTGTTGAGAAGATTGAGAGGTGCCTTAGTAGTTGGAAGGGAACCTATATTTCCAAAGGTGATCAACTCACTTTGATCCAAGCCACTCCAAGTAATCTTCCTACATATTTCCTCTCATTATTTAAGATATCTTCCAAGGCTGTTGACCGAATGGAGAAGCTTTATAGGATCATTGAGTGGTCCGAACTGTCCACATTACTTTTGCCCCCAAATAGCCCCACAATGGATGACACATGGAGATGGATTTTGGATAAATCAAGTCAATTTACGTCCAAATCGCTCGCTCATCACCTTGCCTCGTGTGGCATTGAACAAAAATCTACGCTATACAAGAATATTTGGAGGGGTTTGATCCCCAGAAATATCCAATTCTTCTTATGGAAGGTCAATGATGGAAGCATCAATACGGTTGATGTTCTTATAAAAAAGGCCCCATGGATTATGTCTGCCCCAAATTGGCGTGTTCTTTGCCATCATGCACTGATTGGTCTATTGTGATTTCACACAATCATTTTGGGAGAAAATTTTATCATGCTTCAACCATCAAGTGGTTTTCCCAAATGACCCCTTCACTCTATTGAATTTGTTTCTCATTGGCCATCCATTCAAGAATGAGAGAGTGCTTTTGGGGACCATCATCAAAGCCTTCTTTTGGCTCATATAGAATGGATGGAATCATCGTATCTTTAAAGATATAGAGTGATATTCACTCAATTTTTTTGATCATCTTTTTTGTAAACATTGCTTTCTTGGTGTTAATTCACTCCATTCTTTTGTGATTACGACCTTACATCTCTTATTTCACTATGGAATAGCACTACGTAATCTCTCACGACATTTATTACCCTTTTGTAATTTCATATTATCAATGAAATTATGATTTGAGTGTATCTCATCAAAAAAAAAAAAAAAAAAAAGCAAAGTTTTATTCAAGTGATAATTCTTCTCCTTATTAGCATTGGGAGGTTAGTGTCCTAAGAGGATTATATATATATATATAATTTATTTATTTATTTATTTATTTTTTTATAGAAGAAAACATGTCTCTTCGTTGAAATAATGAAAAGAAGCTAGTGTTCAAAGTACAAGAAACAAAAATAAGAAGAATGAATACAAGATGATAAAGATAACAAACATATTACAAAAAATTTCAAAGTGAAAATAAAAGCATTCCAATTTAAACAAATATTTTGAATTGAATAATCTACAAAGAGGTTGGAATTTGAATTATGTTTAGAGTGTCTTTTGCTTCGTTGTTTGTTTCAAGGGCGAATTTGCTATACAATTCTCAAAGCATCTTACTGGTGATATTAGAGCTTTTCAGTAGATCTTCTCTCATGATTTCTCTTGATTCTAGGATTCTTTCATTTTCCCTTTTGAGCAAATCTGTGTCTTGGTTTTCTTTTTTATATCATTTATGTTTGGTTTAGTTTGGTTCTTTATTTGTACTAAGGTATTTACTTTGTTTTGTCTTTTTCTTGCAATGTAATTTGAGCATTAGTGTGTTCCCTAGTTGGAGATGTTTCCCATGCGTAGGTTTGTAATAAGCATTTTTCATTGGCAAGTGGTTGATATATAGAATAGGATATGACGAGGGTGCTATGGATGGTCAACCTAGTATAGATATCCCGGTGCATCTGCCGATCCTTGGTTTTCAAGTTTCTTATGCTTCTTACGCTCATTGTAATTCGAGCAATAGTCTCTTTTCATTTAATCAATGAAAAGTTTTGTTTCTGTTAAAAAAAGGTGGTTGATATATAAAATGGTAACCATTATGGATTGGCCTAGTGGTAAATAAAGGGCATGACCTTGATAAAGGGCTAAGAGGTCATGGGTTCAATCTATGGAGGCTACCTACCTAGGATTAATATCCTATGGGTTCCCCTGATACCCAAATGTTGTAGGGTCAGGTGGGATGTTCCATGAGATTAGTTGAGGTGCGGGTAAGCTGGCCTGGACACTCATGAATATAAAAAAGTATATAAAATGTGGAAATGAAGTTTTTATTAATATGCATATAAAACTGCCTTTTAAGGGTTGCGTACTTGGTGAAATAGATTGTTATATTAGCGTTTACAATGATCTAATAATTTCATTCTTTATTCAGGAACTTGAACTGTTCAAATCCCAAAATTAAAGGAGCTGTGGTATTCCATGAGCAAGGTCCAGAGTTATTTGATTATAGCATTCGTCTCAATCATACTTGGGCTTTCTCAGGATTTCCTAATGTTAGATCCATCATGGACATGAACGGTCCGTATCTCAATGACCTGGAACTGGGTGTAACTAATATACCAACAATGCAGTATAGCTTCAGTGGATTTTTAACTGTATGTTTCCATGGATCCCTCTCTACCTTTTTGTTTCTCAGTTAATATGCTGCTTACTACATCAATAAGGACACTATCCCCTTGAATTTGGTGTGTAGCCTTTTACCTTCTTAAAACTATTTGGATGGATTACCTGTTCTTTATAAGAAATTGATTTTGTTTATGACAAGCAATCCTACTAAAAGAAGACAATGATGCGATCTTAATTTTTGGTGTCTAACAATTGAGATGAGAATATTCTGTTATCTGTTAGATTGTTCAGCTAAATTGAAGCCTTGGCTTCTGATCTATCTTAATAATTCTATTTCTTTCCTTTTGTTCCAAATTCTTTTCCTTTCCTCACAAAAGTGTGGCAATCAAGGTCCAAGGATATCCATAGTTTCCTTTCATTTAATTAAATGAAAACTTGTTGATCCAATCAAGAGAAGCTAAAGGGGGGACCACATACCAACCAAAAGGAGAATAGGGAATTTGGGTTCCTGGTTATTATAGAAACCTTGTCCTTGGTGATATTGCTAGTCTCGATTAATAGAACTCATGTATTGGATATGATGAGAGTGTTAGGGGAGTGTCAATCTAGTTGAGATGCTCGGGTGCACTTGCTAATCCTTTGGCCTTAGCTTTCTTATATCTTTATTATGTGTACGGCCTCATTTCATTATCTTAATGAAGAGGCTCGTTTCCTTTCTAAAAAAAAGAAAAAAAGAAAAAGGGAAGTCCAAATCTTGGCAACAAAAGGACAATGGACAAAAAAATGATTTTGTGATTCTGCACTGTTCTTGCAAAGGCAGCACCATGGTGGAGAAATGTAGAGCCAAGGACATCTTTCTTGAAGCCTGTCCACTGTGTTAAGGCAAGAGTGTGAACTTTCCCAAAGAAGGAATTTAATCCTTTTACAAGGGAACTTCCATGTTCGATTGTATAACTATTTCAATGATTTCCCAAAGTGAGTTGGGAGATGAGATATTTTGTGGAGAAGAGGCCATTTGTTACAAGTTTCCAAGGCCATTTGTCAACCCTCTTAGTGAGTTGAATACAAGGAATGATGTGAGTGAGGGAAGCCCATTTGGCAGAATGCTTGAGTATCTGGAGCCATGGACATCTAGAAGAGATCTTAATAAAAGTGTTTTCCATTTAAGATATCTGTAGCTGGGGAGAGCTTCTTAGCTCCTTTTTATTAGATCTCTCCTTCGTTTCTTTACTTACATTATGCTTCTTTTTGGTGACTAGTTCCCTTCAATAACATCTCTGTGTAGCTCAATTGTAGCCTTTCATAGGGGGCGGCTCTAACAAGGTTTTCTGTTTGTGAAAACCAGACGCTTTGAGCTCCTTTCAAACTTCTTTTTAATTCTCCCTTTTTTGGATGAATTCATTAAGCATTTCTAGAAAATCTGGCCAACCTTGTTGCATAGGCCCCTCAGGAACATGTATGAAGAAACGCCCTCCAAAACCTGGCCAAACCACGCATCTTAAGTTCAATCCCAAATTGGACTTGAATTTAGCTAATCTCATTGCTTTGAATTCATCTCACATATCCCTTAAAGAAAATTCTAACACTTGAGCCGCTGAGAAGTTTTGAAAGCTGGTCCACAAACCATAGCATATGTGATTCCGATAAGGGTAGGACTTTTGTAGCTCCCATATCTTCGACTATAAACTTTTCGGATTCAAACCATGTGCAGAAAAATTCACATGAGTGATGCTTGACTGGAGAAAAGGCTTAACATTGGGGGATATCAGTTGGGGGAGAAGCTTGATCGACGGGGACTATCGGAGAAGAATTGAGAGAGGAGAGAGAAGAGAGAACTTACCTTTCCTAAATCATGTAGGGAAGCAGATTTTGTTTAACGCACCTGAAGTCTATTTGTTAAAATAATATTAGGATACATCGCAGCTACATCAAGATGATATATCGGAGGGCCCTCTTTACGTACAGGCTCTTCCTGCAATCTAATAAGCTGTGTTTCAGATAAGAGAGGGAGAAAGAAAGGACAAAATGGTCAGAAATGGCATCCTTGGATATGTTAAGATGGAAACGCCATGGATAGAAAGTGTTTCAAGTCTTGTTTCCAAAAGAAAATTTGATTGCTGACTATTCTCTTGTTACTTAAAGATCTTAATACAATTTTTTTTCAGTCTATGAATTTGTATGTATTGATTTGTTATCCATTTTTTACCCTGCTTAAACAAAAACTCTTCACACGCCATAAAAGTAAAAGATAAAGTGATTTGAACCGTATCCACTTCATGAGTTCCCACTTGAAATGTTTCTACCAAAAAAACTCAAGAATATTGTTTTTTTCCTCCGTTTTTATTTTCTTATAATTTACTAGAATGACTGATGCCACTTAAATTTCTGCAGCTCCAGCAAGTCATGGATTCATTCATAATATTTGCTTCCCAGGAAATGGAAACTAATATTCTCCATGTAAATCATAAACATACTTTATCAAACTTCTCTAGTAGACCTTCATTGCCAAACATGCCATGGACACAATTTAGCCCTTCAAAAATACGAATTGCCCCTTTTCCAACTCGGGAGTATGTCGATGATGAATTCCAGTCTATTGTCAAGAAAGTGATGGGTGTGTTGTAAGTAGTTCCAGAATGTCTTTACTTTTTAAAATTATTTATAATTTCTTTTGGTCCCACTGCACACACATTTTTAGATTAGTTTTTGTTCAAATGTGCTTAGTCAACCTTCCTTTTATCGAGCAGGTATCTGTTAGGATTTCTTTACCCAATTTCTCGCCTTATCAGCTATTATGCATTTGAGAAGGTTCGATAATGATTTTTTTAGTTTGATATTAATCTGTGTTTCTTATAGAAAACAATATTATTTACCTTGATCAGCACAAATATCTTTACTTATTTCATTTTAGACATGTTTTTGTTGTCCCATAGGCGTCGCAATTTGATTCACTCGTCTAATTTTTATGATATTATAGGAAGAGAAGATCAAAGAAGGTCTCTACATGATGGGTCTGAAAGATGGGATATTCCATCTCTCTTGGTTTATTTCATATGCTGTGCAGGTAATGACGTAATGTGTTCTTGGCTTTACTCCTGTGTAAGCCACGATATTTTTATACTTTTTTTTTTTTTTTTTTTGAAAAGGAAACGTTCTCTTTCATTAATCTAATGAAATGAGAAAAAAATCTCAAAGTACAATATGGGGGACTAAATCAAATAGAACAAATTGTACAGACCAAAGGAAACAAAGCATCCAATAAGGAACAATTACGAAACAAAGACCAAACAAACTCTGCAGCAAATTCTAAGAAACAACTCTAAAATCTGCCTGACAATACAAAACTAATATGACCGCAGCTAGAGAAGAAACCTTCTTCAAATATCTGGAGCTGGTGAAGTAATAATCCTACCATAATGTTGTAATTTGAACTTGTCAAGGACGAGAGACTTAGGCCAACACAAGTCCACATTCTGCAACAAAGGATTTTAAATGCTTGGGAATTTCCCCAAAAGGCAGTGGCTTGCATTGAGAACTCCAACCTTCATCCTCTGCTTGATTCCTTTCTTCTGGAATAGAGAAGTTATCTCGATCGAAAAATTATCTATTTGATCTAAGTAGTCTTGGATTGCTTCAACCCCCAAGCTCTCTAACTTTTCACTACTAGCGCTTGCAATTGAATCTAGGTCGGAATCAAATTCTTTTTCTGGCTGTTGAATTGGGGAAGAAAGCCTAGTGCCTCGCAGGAAATTGGTCTTGTGATTGGGGAGATGGAAAATTGAATGCTTGAAATGAAGAGAAGAGTAGGATTGTTGAGCTGACTTCGTGGAGAGAGATGGTACAAGGACTCGAGTGCAACTTTCTTCCAATAAGTCTGGGGCAATCCAACCATAATTTTAAGAATTTTTTTTTCCTTGAAAAATGCTTTGGGTAAGGCTTCAACAAAGTAGAGAATTTTTTTTTGAAGAGGGAGGGGACGAACAGTAGAAGCGAGATGTTGAGAGGAGCTAACTTCTTTTTCTTCGGCCTTTGTGAGCGACAATTTGGGCTGTTGGCTTCCTTCCAATGGAGAATTTGAAGAGGTCTGACCGTTCAGCTGCTGCGTGAGGTCTTTGTTCAGAAAGTAGAGGAAATCTTCCTCTTGGCAAGATCTTTCAAAAATAGGTCGTTGGGAGTTGAAGCAATAATGTGGGGGAGGTGAAGGGGCTCTTAAAAGTCAGCGAGAGGTTTAATGACAGGGGAGGCTGCAATGACTTTTTCTAAAAGTTATCTGAGGGGGTGCCACTTTTGAGTGATCTTTAGGGGAATTTCAAAGGCCGATTGAGTGGGATAGGGCAATTTGAAATAATTAATGGCTTCAATTTGTGCTATAGCATCTGCATGCTTAAAGTGAGAGCAAATAGTTTGACATAATTTTTATACTTTGATATAATTCTTGTGCTATAGCATCTGCATGCTTAAAGTGAGAGTAAATAGTAGGTCAAAACAAAACTCTTCTTTAGAGGGATAGCATCCCAATAAATTGTTAACCAGGAGCCCCCTTGTTGTAATCCTTGAAAAGGATAAACTGGAAAAAAAGGCAAGAAATTCAAGTTTAGTCCTAGAAATATTGACAGTGGCTATGCCTTGGTGCATATCTGCGATTAAATTCTTCTTTATCCTCACTGATATTAGCATGTGAAAAATGTCACAACTCACAGAAAGGAATAAATGGTCAAATATTTTGTAATTAGTTCTTTGGGAGGGTGTGATGGTCCTAGTTAGGATGTAATTATGGTATTAGTAAGGGGCATAATGGTAATTAGTCAAGGAATTAGTTATTGTATTTGGTTATAAATAGAGAGGGGGATTGGGGGAAGACAATTGTTGAGTGGTTTAGAGCTTGGGTTAGCATACTCAAGAGAGAGGTTCCAAGTTCCTTTATACTTGGGTTATCTCGTAGTTTCATATTTTATATTTCAATATATTTCAGATCTTATTTTAGTTAGGAGGTATCCTTACAATTAGTACCAGAGGAATTCTGGTAATGGATTATGAGCGTATGGATCATTTGCTGGAGTTGGTGTCAAGAGTTACAACATGCTGGATCAAACACGATGAGCAGAAGGTAGCAATGCAACAAACATTGCGCGAAATGCTGAATCAACTTGAGGAGTTTAATCACCAAGGGAACATAAATCTTGGGAGGGAGGAAGATGGTTGTAGGATGGAAGAAAACAAAGCAGTGGAGAAAAAGAAGAGCAAGGAAAATGGTAATGATTCAAGATTGAGCAGCAAGATCGTAAAAAAATTATCTGTTTGTAGTCGAAGAGTGGCTGGAAGGCATCGATCTTACGCTAGGCCATCTAAAGAGTCAGATGATAATATTGAAAGATTAAAAGCATTTTGGTACAAATTTTTGTAACTCTCAAAGCATCAGTTGTCATGGAAATGGAAAAAAACATTACATGTTCTTTGCTGGCAAAATTTGCAATTATTAGTTTGAGAATCTCAAAGCCAAGCTGAATGTTATTAACATATACCATCCATGAGGAGTGTCGTTGCCTTTCTTGTGTGTCGCTTGTTACTTGCTCCATTCCAGTCGTTTGATTTCAACCATGCCTTCATGCGACCACAAGGTGCTTTTTTTTTTTTTTTTTTTTTTTTTTTTTTTTTTT
>QLSR01000086.1:2778995-2829120 GCA_031780015.1 Citrullus colocynthis
TTTTTTTTTTTTTTTTTTTTTTTTTTTTTTTTTTTTTTTTTAATCTGCATATTTCAAGCCCACAAGTGGAGGAAACGAATCTGCATATTTTTCAGGATTTTTCTCTTTCACATTTTTGAGTGTTTTGATTGAGCTCATTTAAAGTCTTGGTAATGATGATCATTATGTGAAGATTTCAAGGGTTATTCTATCCAAGACTTGAACAAGAGTTTGGAGAGCTTTATAGTTCTTTTCAAGTTACCTTCTTTCTGACTTGTAATTGTTCTGTTGTACTTTTCGCAATTTTATTTTCAGAATTTTCTTGTGATTCGGTTTCTTTGTCTCTGGAGCATTAGTTAATTTCAGAACGACTTCAGCATGCTAATATTTCCATTTTTATAGTTTTTTCCTCTGTTGAAAAAGAAATAGTTTGTTCTGTGAACTATTGAATCTCTCTGACACAATCCCTTTGATTGTCGAATTGTATCTAAATTATTCAATCTACTAATTAGATTCTTGCAAGGGATAATGGGTTTGGCTATTCATGGAGCTGCTTTCTCCACAAGTTCTCGAAGAAAAGCAGTACTATTGAAAATCGGACTCCCATAGAATGTACAATTGCTGACGCAGAAATTACTCATGCATCTAGAAATGATTCCTTTGATCCTGTAGTGGAGGCTATAAGTTTGGACATGAAGCAACAAGAGCTCGACAGCAGGTTATTTTCTTATAGTATTGTTAGTTATTGCCCTTAATTAATTCCAACTTTTCTACTTACACCATAACTTTATTTGTAGATGCATCCAGATAAGAAATCTTCATAAAGTTTATGATACAAAGATGGGGAAATTTTGTGCTGTCAACTCTCTACAACTCACCCTCTATGAAAATCAGATTCTAGCGCTTTTAGGTTTGCTTCCTTGGTGCTCTCAAGTTTCATTCACCTACGTCTGCAACTCTTTGTTAAGCATTCTATAAAATTGTTATAAAGTTCATATCTTTGCTTGTCTTTTTTCTCAAACAGGAAATAGCATCTCATTTTTTTTTTTAAAAAAGAAACAATACTTTTCATTGATAAAATGAAAAGAGACTGAAGTCAGGTATAAAAGAAGATATTTCTTATCCATTGAGTGATTGAAAAAAACTCAATATATACAATAGGATTATCAATCAATGTGCTAAAATTAAGCTATCAATCTAATCTTATATGGAAGGACTAAATTA
Source organism: Citrullus colocynthis (assembly GCA_031780015.1). Lineage (NCBI taxonomy): Eukaryota > Viridiplantae > Streptophyta > Magnoliopsida > Cucurbitales > Cucurbitaceae > Citrullus > Citrullus colocynthis. The sequence goes on from QLSR01000086.1 coordinate 2,780,199, forward strand.
CAATGTACAAGGAAATAATCTAGAATTAATTCTTTAATTTATAGCTGCATAATTTAGCTTGATTTCCTACACTCCCTCTCAAACTTAATGGTATATGCTAGTGTTGATTTATGCCATTATATTTTTATGTTATTTGGTTTTATTTACTGTAATTATTCCATAGGATACTTTCCTTTTATGTCAATATTTCCTTATTTTGTTAAATCTGTATTCTATTTAATCTAGGACTTTGTACCATTGTAAAATGTAAGAAAGAGAGAAATCCTTTAATAAAGAATAATCCATTTTTTACCACATGGTATCAGAGCAATTAAACAAACCGAAAAACCCTAACCCTAATTTTGAGTAGTGTCGCCGCTGCCTCCAACTTCTACCGCAGCTGCTTCTAATTTTTGCTCCACTGTCGACGTCGATTTCCAGTTGCCATCGACTCACAAGGAACTTCGATCCACACCCAGAGAACTTCGACTCATGCCCACGGCTCACGCCCAGAGAATCTCGTTGCGTCTCCTCATATTCCTTAGTTGGGCTATGAATCGACTCTTTAATATTCTTGCAATGTAACTCAAGGAAACATTGGCTAATCTTCAATGTTTCCTTGAGTTACTTTAATTAATGCTTTATCTGCAAATAGAAGGTTGATCTTGACTTTGACATTGTAGAGTTCTTCCAAGAATTTGGCAATATCCTTCCAATCATCAAAGACAAATAACTTGGAGAGTACCCAAAGTTGTTGAAATGTTCCTTAAATACTTCTTTGTTTTTACGAACCCAAAATTTTTGCAAGGTCTGTTTTTCAGATGCTAAAATAGAGGAATGAGGCTTCTTAAGATCTTTTTTTGAAAACTTCTCACTTGGCATGCTCTGTTTTGGTGCTCGGGAAATAGAGGAATTCTGACCCTTTGATTCTTTCTTCAAGGATTCTGCATAACTCTTCTGCATTCGATTCGAGGGTAGAAACTCTGACTTTGATCTCTGATGTGGCTTTCGGAGATTTAGAAATCTTTACCATCTCACTTTTACAGAACTCTCTTTTATGGAAGAAGTTTTTGAGCATTCCTAGCACATCTCACCATCCTTTCTGTTTGGGCCCCTCTAGAAAATAAATGAAAAACGTCCTCCGAATGCTGGCCATACTACACATCTTAAGTTCCATCCCTATTTAGACCTAAATTTCGCTAATTTCATTGCACCATAATGATCTCGCATATTTCTTAAGAAGAAACGAATGCTAGAACCGCTAAAGAGATCTTCTAACTGATCCATTAGCCAAAAAAAGTGCGATTCTGATAGGGGTAAAACTTTTTTGACTTCCATGTTTTTTTATCATGAACTTTCCGGATTCAAACCAAGTACAAAAATAGTTGCTATCCACCATACAACTTACTACTTCCATGGTTTGTGCTTTAAGGGTGAGTTATTGGCTAGGGGAAAAATGGGTACAGAGGGATAGGGAAGGGATGAGGGGGATGCTGGAGCTATGGTCGGGGGAGGGAGTAGGGAGAGAGAAGGGAGGAGAGAGGAGAGAGCATTTTACCTTTTTTCTTGAAGGATTTCAACACAGTCGTAAATTTTTCAAACTAGGCTCTAGGTGACTATTTTAGTCCTTAAAGAGACTTCTTGAGTTTACAAACCTTCCCTCCAGTGTATCTGTCTTCAAATTCTGGGGTATATTCATGTATACTTCTTCCACTAGATCACCATTTAAAAATGCATTCTTTACATCAAGTTGAAATAATGGCCAATCTAGATTTGCAGCAATAGAAAGAAGTACCCGAATAGTGTTTAACTTTGCGGGTTATCCTTTAGCCACAAAGGCCTGCAAATCCTCTAGGGTAGTTGCTTTCCATTCAGGTTTCTGTAGTGCTTCTTCAACAGTGTTTGTAGTTTGTACCTGATCCAGTGATGTCACAAATGCTCTAAAAAGTGGTGACAGATTAGTATAGGATAAGTGATACTAAATAAGATATCGAGTACATGAGCGAACACATTTTCTTAGAGCAATGGGTCTGTCCATGTCATCTTCTGCCATCTTGTGTACTATTTCAGAGACAGTGGATTTTGGTTTAGATCTTGGCTTTGCTGAACTTGTCTAGATTGTATATACTCTCCAGTTGTCTTGCTCATTGTGAGTAAATTTATAACTCAGACTCAGAGGTAGATATGGGAGTTGGCTCAAAAAAGGGTATAGGAGCATTTTCAGAAGATAAAGTGGAAGGAAAGTCAGGAACACAGTCCCACTTTTGTGACATTAATTCCTTCTTCATCTGTAATTTCCTCCATCAAGTCACAGTTTTCAATTTCTTTTAGCAAAGCTTCTTCTGATCTTTTCTTCTCCTTCTCATAATTCATGCTCCATGTCTTCAAAGCAGCCTTCACTCTTCTATGTTTAGAGGAAATGACAAAACCAGCCTTGTTCTCAAAATCTAATGAATTTTCAATAACTCGCAACACTCTTTTAAGTCTAACCAACCCTCCTTCAATCTAAAGGGAGGAGGTCCCCATTCGAAGGATCCAATTTCTATCAAAATGGGAAAGTGATTGGAGAGAATGCGCACCTGCCTTGTAACTCTTGTATTAGCAAACGTCTCATCCCAATTGTTAGATATTAGAAATCTATCTATAAGAGACCGAGAGATGACACTGCCTTATCGGGGACTATGTAAATTTACCGCTGCTAAGTGGAATTTCCATCAAATGTACCGTGGCTATGAAATTATCGAACTTTCTCATTTGTCTTGTTATCCTTCCTTGAGGAAACCGTTCCTGAACTTGTCTTATAATGTTAAAAGGCCCCACCAATACACCAAGGATCCTCATAGTAGTTCGCCAAGGAGTGCAATTCTGACCATAAATACTTCCTCTCTCTATAATCATTAGGACCATGAACATTGGTTATCCAACAAATCTTCTTATTTATAGTCAGGCACTTGATCGACAGGGAATAGCCGCCTTTTAGCACTTCATTAACAGGTATCTTGCTTTCGTTTCATCTTTTTTTTTTTTTGAAAAGGAAACAATCTCTTTCATTGATATAATGAAGTGAGATATAATCACAATGTACAATAATTGAAACTAACAAAAAAGAAAGAACTACGGATCAGAAAGTGCACTCGGGCATCTCAACTAGGTTGACACCCCATTAGCCCTCTCATCATCTCCATTACTAGAGCAATATAAGGACAATTGGGGAACAAGTACAATTAATCATAACAGTCTTTAGAAATAAAATAAGCGAATGACCCGAACACATAGGCCAAAACAAATTTGTGTAATCTGGAAACTAAAAGCTAATTAACGCTGCCCATGGAGAACAAAAGGAGGTGTAACTGGTGGGGGCTAGTGGTCATTTGACATGAAAGCTTGCCAATTGAGGCTAATATCTTGGATGGAGCAGTCCAGGAACACCCTAGAAAGGGAGTACCAAGAGGAGGCATTTAAATGAGCTGATTCAAAGCAATTAAACCACAGAGTTTCCTTGTTATGGAAGACTCTTTGGTTTCTTTTAAACCAAAGATCTGTTAGAAGAGCTTTTACTGCATTTTTCCATAGCAAATTTGAACTCTTTTTGAACTTAGGTCCCACAAGTAGATGCAAAAGATTGTCTCTAAATTCTTTCCCAAAAACCCATTGGATATTAAAGCAACCGTACAAGGAAAAACAGCAAGTTTCTGCATATGACAAGTAAAAAAGAGATGTTGAAGCTCTTCCTCATTTGCCTTACAAAGAGAGCAAATGGATGGAGATAAACTGTGTGAAGGCAGCTTCTTTTGCAGTACCGAGGAGCAGTTTAACAGCCCAAAGAGCATGATCCAGCAAGTGATATTCACTCGTTTGGGGCTCTTAGACTAACATAAGGCATGCTGCAGCTTAACTTCCATGGGGGAGGCCAGCGAAAGGTGTTTAACAAGTGATTTAACTGAGAAGTTTCCATTGTTTTCAAGTGACCATACCCATCTATCTGGGACATCAATCACTTGATTGGCTGAAATGTTACTTAACAATCTTTGAAATTCAACAGTTTCCTCATTAAGAAGTCTTCTAAATGCAATAGACCAAGAGGAAGTGCATTGATCCCAGTGCTCCAAAGCTGATCCATTGGGTTTTAGAGCAATTCTAAATAAGTTTGGAAAGCTGGATTTTAGAGGCAAATTATCCAGCCAAGGATCTGTCCAGAATCCAATCTGCTGCCATTTCCAAGTTTAAAAACTGCCAAAGCTTCAACTTTCAGCCAGGATCTTGATATACTAATCCAAGGGCTTCTAAGGCTGAGATTAGATTTTCCAGAAGTATGCCAATTGAATGCCTTTCTCCCATGAATACTCGTTACAACTTGGCCCCAAAGGGAGTTATCCTCCTTTGTTAATCTCCAACCCCACTTGGCTAGAAGTGCCAAATTCCTTGCTTCCAGTCCACTTAAGCTGAGGCCTCCATCTTCTTTGAGTCTTTGAGACTTGTTCCCATTTTACCAAGTAATTCAACTTCCCACCATTGTGACCCTCCCAAAAGAATTGCTTCAAAGTTCTTTCAATGGTTGAGAGGACTTCTTCTGGCATAAAAAACAGAGACATGTAGTAGATTGGTAAGTTAGAAAGGACTGACTTACCTAAAGTTGCTTTTCCTCCTCTTGAGAGATTGTATCTTTTCCACTTATCCAACTTCCCTTGAATTTTGTCTATGACCGTTTGCCAAAAGAGGGTTTCTTAGGGTATCCGCCCAAAGGTAAACCTAGGTACATAAATGGGAGGCGATCAATCTTACAATGAAGTTTTGCTGCCATCTCGAATAGCTTATTATCTTCTATGTTAATCCCGCATAAAGCAGATTTTTGCCAATTGATTTTCTGTCCGGAGCACCATTCAAAAGTTTCTAGCGTTTTCTTCATAATTTCAACCATTTCATCATCATCCTTGCAAAACAACAAGGTGTCATGTTGCTGAAAATATTTATTTCTCTTATTATTCTTTGTTAGAGAAGGGTTTTCTTAAATAAAAGAAAACCTATTACAAATAAGGAAAGAATAAATAGAACAAATATCTTTACAATAAATACAAAGGAAAATATAAACATAAAAGGAACTAATCAGCACTCCCCCTCAAGCTAGTTTGAAGATATCACTCATGGCCAGCTTGTCTGTTAACTTGTTGAATTGCAACTTAGGGAGACCTTTAGTTAATACATCTGTAATTTGTTCTGTTGTTGGGAGGTAGGGAATGCATATCACTCTTGCATCAATCTTTTCCTTTATAAAATGTTTTATCGACTTCAATGTGTTACGTCCTATCATGAAGGACTGGATTATGGGCAATGGAGAGTATATTCATATGGGCATTGTCTGAGCGAATTTCAATTCTTCCATCAGCCTTTTTATCCATATGCCTTCACAAATACCATGGGCTAATGCCCTAAATTTTGCTTCAGCACTACTTCTTGCAACTACACTCTGTTTTTTGCTGTGCCAAGTAACTAAGTTTCCTCCAAGAAAGGAGCAATACTCAGAAGTCGATCTCCTATCTATTGTGCTACTTGCCTAATGAGCATTAGTATAAACTTCAACCTGTACGTGGCCATGTCTTTTGAAGAGTATCCCTTTCCGTGGAGTATCTTTCAAATATGAGCTGGCCCAGGGGCATGCATGAACTGGCTTACCATACTAACTGCAAAGGCAATGTCGAGATGTTTGTGAGAGAGGTATATTAGTGTTCCCATGAGTCTCTGGTACTTCCCCTTTTCTTTTACATCATTTTCTGTTGCAACTTCCAATTTTAAGTTCTGCTCAATGGGAGTTTCTGCAATTCTGCAACCAAGTAAACCTGTCTCTTTGAGTAGATCAAGGATATACTTTCTTTGATTGACAAGAATACCACTTTTAGACCTAGCAAACTCCATTGCCAAGGAAGTACTTTAAGGATCCCAGGTCTTTGATCATGAAATCATTCACCAATTTTTCCTTTACAATAGAAATTCCTGTCTCATCATTGCCTATAAGTATGATATCACCGACATACACTATCAGAACAGCCACCTTGTCATTTCCCGTATGCTAGAACATAGTGTGATCAGCTTAACTTTGGTTGAATCCATAACTTGTGACTGCCTTTTCAAAACATTCAAACTAAGCTCTAGGAGACTATTTAAGGCCATATAGTGATTTTTTAATTTACATACCTTGTTAATCCTAAGGTCTGCTTCAAAACCAGGTGGTAAGTCCATAAATACTTCTTCTTCAAGTTCCCCATTAAGAAACGCATTTTTAACATCAAGTTGATAAAGTGGCCAATCAAAATTAACTACAACAGAGAGCAAAATTCTAATTGAGTTAATTTTAGCTACGGGGGCAAATGTCTTTTGATAATCAATTCGATAGGTTTTGGTGAACCCTTTAGCTACTAATCTGGTCTTGTACCTTTCGATACTACCATCAGCATTATATTTTACCGTGAAAACCCACTTACATCCCACTACTTTCTTGTCTTTTGGTAGATCAACTATGTCCCAAGTGTACCACTTTGTTTCAGCGCGTTCATCTCTTCCATTACTGCTAATTTCCAATTCGAATCATTTAGGGCTTCTTGTATATTCTTTGGAACAAATAGGTTAGTTATTTTGGATGTGAAAGCTTTATGACTATTAGACAATCTATGATAGGAGAGATAGTTTCCAATGGGATATTTTGTACATTGGCAGGTACCTTTTCTCTGGGCAATTGGAATATTAAAATCAGAGACATCAAGCAGCATATTATGAGAGGAAGGGCTAAGAGACATACCCGGATTTTCTGGATCATTCACTGGAGTATCAGATTGGTCTTGTGTTAGCTCGATTGTTTGATTTCTATCCCTTTGAGTTATGTTTCTTCTAGTATAAAACTGAAGTTTAGGATTTCGACCTGTTAAATCTGTTTGTAGTGTTTCTCCCCCTGTTGGAGAATTTTCCACACTCGGGATCAAAGTACTAGAGCTCATAATTTCAGGACTAATGATATTGAGAGAGGTGAAGTGTCCCAAAAGTTCTCTTCAAGGAGAGATGACACCCCAGAAGGGAAGTTGGGCTAAAAAAAGATTGATTTCCACGAAGGACACATCCATACTCTCAAAATACTTGTTAGTCAAGGGATCAAAATATTTGTACGCCTTCTTAAGGGGAACATAGCCTACAAAAACACATTTAATGGCCCAAGGGTCCAATTTAGTTTGGGAAAGGAAAGTTTGATGAACATAAGTAGTACACCCAAAAACTTTTAAAGGTAACTCTGAGAACAGTTGGGCAGTAGGAAAAAACTCTTTGAGGTGCTGCAGAGGAGTTTTAAAATTCAACACCTTAGTAGACATTCTATTGATTAGGTAACCAGCGGCTAGAACAACATCCCCCACGAATATTTGGAACATGCATAGAAAAAACGAGCAACTTTAAGCAAATGTCGATTTTTCCGTTCAGCAACACCATTTTGCTGAGGAGCACTGCGACATGTAGCTTGATGAACGATACCCTTATCATGTAAAAAGGTGGATAGTGGTTCGTTAAAAAATTCAGTCCCATTATCAAAGTAAAGAACGCGAATTTTAGCTTGAAATTGAGTCCAAATCGTTCTAAAAAAATGAACAAAGACCTCTTGTACATCCGACTTTTTTGTGAGCAAGTAAAGCCAAGTTAAACGAGTGTGATCATCGATGAAGGTAACAAATCAACGCTTGCGATTTTTGGTCAAAACCTTAGACGGACCCCAAACATCAGTATGAATTAAGTAAAAGGGTGATGAAGACTTATAAGATTTGAGTGAAAAAGTAGATCGATGATGTTTGGCAAAAATGCAGTCTTCACATTGAAAAACAGAACAATTAGTTCCTTTAAATAAATCAGGAAACAAGTATTTCAAATAAACGAAATTAGGATGTCCTAATCTACGATGCCAAAGCATAATAGTTTCTCGAACAGAAAGAGAACTGACACTTCTTAAGCCCTGAATCTTTTTATGACTAGTTGAAACTTTCATCAATCATCCTAGCACGTCCAATCGTCTCCCCCGAGTCTTGATCCTGAAAGAGACAATGGTTTCACAAAAGATAACACGGCAGTTAGCATCCTTAGGTAGTTTGCTCACAGATAATAAATTACAAGCTAGTTAAGGAACATGAAAGGACAGAACGTAGTATGAGTTTTGTACTTAGGGGAATAGTTTCTTTGCCTGCAATAGATGTAAAACTACCATCGACAATACTGACTTTTTTTTCACAATAGACAGGGGAGTATGATGCAAATAAACAAGAGAAACTAGTCATATGATCAGTAGCTTCAGAATCAATGATCCACGGAGAGGAATTTAGACATGAGAGAGCTTGAGGAGAATTACCTGTTTGTGCCAAGGAAACACTAGGATTACCCGATGAATTGGATTTTAGCAGCTTCAGGATTTGATCAATTTGCTCTTTGAGTGGACTGGAATCAACAATATTCGCATTGGAGGCATGCTGATGGGAATTCTCTCAAATTGCTTAGAGCTCTTCCAATTTGCAGGTTTGCCATGTAATGTCCAACAAGTTTCCCTTGTATGATGGGGTTTGTTGCAATGATCACACCAGACACGAGGCTTGTCATGAGTTTTTTTGGATTGATCAGAAGCTTTCTTTACAGTATTTTCAATCACTAACGCAGAACTTTCAACTGAGTCAACTGCCTTCTTTCCAATCATAACATTCCTGCGGCTTTCCTCTCTACGAACTTCAGAAAAAACATTGTTAATATTTGGAAGAGTACTTTTCCCAAGTATCCTACCTTTAACCTCATCAAACTCAACATTGAGGCCAGCAACGAATTTGTAAATGCGACCATCTTCAACAGTTTTCTAATAGTTTTTTTGGTCGTCTGTGGACTTCCACTCATACGTATCAAATAGATCAAGTTCTTGCCACATTCTCTTCAGAGAGTAAAAATATTGTGTAACAGAGTTGCCTCCTTGTTGTATATCACCCAACTTAAGATTCAGCTCAAACACTTGTGACTTGTTACCCAAATCAGAATACATTTGAGTCACACTATCCCATAATTCCTTGGTAGTAGTGTAGCACACGTAGTTACCACCAATGTCTTCCACCGTAGAATTGGTGAGCCATGTCATAACCATGGAGTTTTTCGCGTCCCACACAACAAATAAACGGTCATCTAGACTTGGAGCGATTTTTTACTTCTGTGAGATAACCTATCTTCCCTTGGCCACGAATATACATCCGAACACTCTCGGACCAACGAAGAAAGTCATCCCCGTTAAGTCGAATGGTGGTGATTTGGACAGTGGGAGTGTTGGAATGAATTCGATTGTCAAAGACTTTGGCGGCAGATACCTTCGTCTTTGACATGTTGAAAAGATAAAAGCATAAAACCCAAACAACAACAGATCTAAAAAAAAAAAGGAACCAAAAAGGTTTTAACAAACCCAAAAAACGTCCCACTCAGCATCAGAAACAAGAAACCACCGGAGAATGTCGAAATTGGCCGCAAAATGCTCGGACAATGGTACAGACTTGGTCGACTGGCGGAGAAGGAGTGAACCCAGGCGTTGGTTGGGAGACGGCACACGATTCACGATTTCCTTTTGTGATCATGGGATCCACGAGACGATCGGCGATTTGGTGTTGGCCGGGAGGCTGGGTGTTGTCCGGTGGCTGAGGTGAGACGATCGGCGAAGATCTGGAGAGCGGTGGCAGCGACGGTAGTAGATTAGGTTAGATTAGGGTTTGTGTTTCTTTTTCAGAAAAAATCAGGGTTTCAAGCAATATGCTCTGATACCATGTTGAAAATATTTATTTCTCTTATTATTTTTTGTTAGAGAAGGGTTTTCTTAAATAAAAGAAAAGCCATTACAAATAAGGAAAGAATAAATATAGCAAATATCTTTACAATAAATAGAAAGGAAAATATAAACATAAAAGGATACATGAACCCTATCTTTTCCCACCACAAAGCCTTCGTATTTCTCTTTTTCATAAATTCTGTTGATTAAAGCATTCAACACCTCGCTAATTAAGAGGAGTAGGTCAACATTAAACACCTCGCTAATTAAGAGGAGTAGGAAAGGTGAGAGTGGATCACCTTGTCTAATACCTCTAGAAGCAAGAACTTTTCCTCTTGGTCTTCCATTTATGAAAACAGAGAACTTTGGATTAAAGATGCAGCCCTTAATCCAGCTGATCCAACACAAATCGAAGTTCTTTCTTTGTAGTACTTTCTCCAAGAACACCCAATCCACTCTGTCAAGTCCTCACTTTTATAATTATGGCTTAATTTCCTTTGTATCGTCTCTTGTTTTCATTTCTTTTGTTGTTGTGTAACTATTTTGAGCATTAAGTCTCTTTACATTATTCCGATGAAAAGTTTTGTATCCTTTAAAAAAGAATTTTTAAAATTTTTTGAAAAATATAGAGAAGAAAGGGATTTGCGCATCCCAATGTGTTTTAGAGAAAGCAAAGCAAGATACCACACCACTGAAGCGTGCCTACCAAGCACATCTCAAACATATAAGAACATGGTAGGAAATAGTGCTTATGTAATTTGTTTTAATTAATGGGATCACTGAATTTTATTTTTATATTTCAGGACATAATGGAGCTGGGAAAAGTACAACAATATCCATGCTTGTAGGTCTTTTTCCTCCTACTGCTGGGGATGCTCTGGTGCTTGGCAAGAATATCATTACGGATATGGTAGATTGCGTTTTTCACAGTGATGTTACTCTTATGAACATTTCTATCTGATTCTACGTTTTTGTGTGTCCATTTATAATTCTTCATAACTGCTTACATGAAAAATTAAATATTATTGATAATTGACAAGCACCACTTCTTTTATGTGTAACTGAAAATATTGAAGTCTTTAGGGCCGAACTTTTATTATTATTATTATTTTTTTTTTTTTTAAAAACATCTTTCGGACGTAACTTAAACTATGTAGAAGATTAGTTAAATCTCAATTCCTGAAGGCCACGCTTACCAAACCGTAATAAAAAGTAGAGTAATCGTAATGAGATTCTATTGATAGATTAATCGTAATGGGCCAAAATCTAATTCTACTACTGCTTTATGTTGCTAACTTCTACTTTAACCCAAGTTCTTGAAATATTGATCCAAGGACTTCGAAGGCTTAGGTTAACGTTTTTGGATGTGTGCCAATTAAACAAGTCCTTATGGCTAAAAATGCCAAATTTTTTGCCTCCAAACCACCAAGTCCCAAACCTCCATCTTTTTTATTTCGAGTCACCACCTCCCATTTCATCAAATGATTTATTTTCCATCCTTTCTTTCTCTCCCAAAAGAAGTTTCTCATTAGCCGTTCAATTGTATTTACTACCTTTTCTAGCATAAGAAATGAGGACATGTAGTAAGTAGGAAGATTAGATAGGACGGACTTACAAAGTGTTGCTCTTCCACCTTCCGATAGATTGTATCATCACTATTTGTCTTGTTTGATTTGAATTTTAGCTATGATCGGTTGCCAAAAAGACAACTTTTTTGGATAATTTCCCAGGGGTCAACCAAGGTACATGAAAGGCAGGCGGCCTAATTTGCAATTCAATTTGGCAGCAGATGTGATGGTGTCTTGATCTTCCACATTTACTCCTATTAGAGCTGATTTCTCCCAATTAACTTTTTGGCCTAAACACCTCTCAAATAAATCTATGATCTCCTTTAATTTCTCAAACATTTCTACATCATATATGCAGAAATTCTAGGTGTCGCCTGCAATGGTAAGATAGAGACATGAATTTTTTCTTTTCCAACCATAAATCCTTCATATAGACCTTTGTGCAGTCTTGCAATTAAAGAGGTTAGTACTTCACTAACAAGAAGGAAAAGAAAGGGTGATAATGGAGTGAATATTGAAGAAGATAGATTGCTGGCCATAGCTTTTCAATGGAATTGCAAGGCGGACCAGCCTAGCCTTTTCCAAAGATGATCTTCTCCATTGGCAAGCCGCTAACCCATATAAGCTCCGACCATGGAAGTAGTTAGTTGCAAGATTAACAGAACATACTTCTGCGCATGGTTTGAATGTGGAAAGTTCATAGTTGAAGATATGGAAGTTCGAAAAGCAATTCACTTATCAGAGTTGCATATGCAGTGGTTGGTAAAGCAACTTGAGACCTTCGTAATGTTTCAAGCGTTCGTTTTTTCTTAAGGGAAATGCGAGACACCTCAGGAGTAGTGAGATTATCAAAATTCAAAAACAACATGGGGTGGAATTTGAGATGCGTGGTTTGGCCAGCTATCGGAGGTTGGTTCTTCATTCATATATCTAAAGAGTCTGCACAACAAGGATGATCAGAGTTCCTGGAAATGCTTATTAGCTTCACCAATCGATCCAAGATTTATAGAGAAAAGACTGCGAGAAAAGAGAAGGCTCAGGAATTTATTCTTCCCCCAATTAAGCAACAGCCGAGTTACGCAGAGGTACTATCAAATGGAATTAGTCAGCAAAAATCCCCTGTTCGGGCACCACTAAAACAAAGCAAGTTGGCAGCAACTCTCGTGCATTTGAACTCCTCTATTTTTGCACCCACAGAGCAAGCATCAATGCTGGATCCGAAAAGAAATTGAAGTGTTTAAAGAAGATTTAATCAAATTAAAGTAAGCATGAATCCTCTGTTTGCCGATAAAGCTTTGGTTAAAGTATCTCAAGGCAATTTAGAAGAGTGAATCGCCTAGAAAATGGTTCAACTATGGAAAATTCCATCTTCTTTTTGAAAAATGGTGTTCTAAGCAACATAGCCGGCCAACTTGCATCAAAGGCTACAGAGGATGTTTGGCAATAAGAAACCTGCGCAGGAATACTGGAACAAAGCCACCTTTGAAGCTTTACGTTCCCATTTTGGAGGTTTGGAAGAGATAGCTCTAGAAACACTTAACTTTTTGAATGTATCAGAAGCCAAAATCAAAGTCAAAAGGAATGTATGTGGTTTTATGCCATCAATTGAAATTAAGAATGAATTGGGAGGTACAATTTTTGTAAACTTCAGGGATATTGAAGCCATGGAAACTCCTTCTTACATACACAAAGAATTATTCTTTAAAGATTTCAACAATCCAATTGATCAAAGTCATTTGATTAAAGTAGCAATGGATGAAGATGTTAGGATTATTTTATCAAACCACAACAGAGAAGTCCAAAAACTGATAGGCTTATCGGAGAAGACAACGGAAAAGTTTGATCTTGAGAAAGTTGTCGCGACTACTTCAAGGAATGTCGAGGGTCTCTTTCAAATTGAAAGCGCACCACTCCAGGACACCAACTAAAAAGCTGAAAAGCTTATTGCGGGCATAAGTGAAGTAGCTGAAAAGTCGGAAGTTATTAGAAGAGAGAATCTCGTTGGCCGAAATTGTAGTATTCCAAGCAACCAAAGCAAAAATGCTGTAAATTCCTTAATAATTATAGAATCCAGGGTGTCGACATCCCTTGGTCTCCCCTCGATTGAAAACGCATTCAATCCTACCTTCGGGTTTGTTACCAATATCTCAGAGGAGATCAACGAATCAGAAACTAAACCATCATTTTTGCAGAGTCTCAAGAAAGAACACATTAACTCAAATGGGATCTCACCGATGATCCCTTTGAGTCGCTCCGGTAATAAGCTCCCCAATAAGAAATCGCCATTGTCTGCGGTGAGAAAAACAACCAACCTCTTCAAACCCTTCCCAAAACACTTTGTGAAAGGAAGAACATCATTCCTTAATTCATGGTTAGCCCTCCCTAATTTAAATTTGCTTGAAGAAAGTTGCCAAACTTCAAATACCAAAATATCCTTCTAGTAGATCTGTAAAGTATCCCTTCCCTTCTCAACTTTCTCAACAATTAGTGATAATTCTCCTGGGCTCAAATATTCATTTTGTGCGAGGTACCCCTTGTCCTTATCCTACCAAATCAAGTCTTAAATCTCAAGAATCAGCGGTGAGTGCAAGCAGTGATGAATTGGAAGTGCAAAGAAAAGAAACTCCATCAAATGATCTCGAAACAGAGGACTCCATTAACGAGGATCTCAATAGGCTATTTCAAGCTGTAGAAGGTAATGATAGTGGTGCACTTGATGAAGCAATCGTCTCCCATTATCCAAGCAAAGACATTCCTAAGCACTTCAAATCAATCATTGACATCTGCGGGATATCCCTGATATGAATACAGAGCAACTAAGGCTGTGAGCGAAAGCTGAAAAATGAAAATTATTTCATGGAACACAAGAGGAATTGGGGATCAATCCAAGCAATTGGCCTTTAAACGCATGATTTTGAAGGCAAACCCGGATTTGGTGCTTATCCAAGAAACCAAGAAAGATGCCATTGAATTGGATGTTATCAAAGCTATCTGGAGTTCTAAGGACATTAAAAGGATTTATGTTGAAGCCTTTGGCAAATCAAGGGGACCACTCACCATGTGGGATGAAAGTAAAGTATCAATTCTAGAATCCCTCAAAGGAGGCTACTCACTCTCGGTAAAATGCAAATCCCTTAGTAAAAAGGTATATTGGGTGACTAATATATATGGTCCTACTTATTACAAAGAAAGAAGACACATTTGGCCAGAATTAGTTTCCCTCTCAGCTTATTGCACAGAGGCATGGTGTTTGGGGCGAGACTTCAACATGGCCAGATTGATTCAAGAAAAATCCCCAACTGGAAGATGGACAAAAGGTATGAAGAAATTCAATAAATTCATAGAAAACGCTCATCTTTTGGAAATTCCACTCTCAAATGGTTGCTTTACTTGGTCAAGAGAAGGAAGAGGTTCGTCTCGCTCACTGCTGGACAAATTTCTTGTTTCAAATAATTGGGAGGAGGCCTTCGATGACACGAGAGTGGCAAGGCAAGCAAGATTGTACTCTGATCACTTTCCCCTATTATTAGAAGCTGGTACTTTTGAATGGGGACCCTCCTTTTCGCTTATGTAACAATTGGCTTCTCAACCACAATGTTGTAGAATCAAGATCCTTAGCCTCGGGCAATCACCATGGATGGGCTGGTTTCATCATCTCCTCGAAATTAAGATCAGTAAAAGAATCTGTAAAGAAGTGGCAAGTGGACTATCATGGTAATCAACGCAGGGAGGAAGAAAAATTATTATAAATGCCTGACCAAGAGGAATCCAGAGCAGAATCAATTGAAACTCCTTCATTAGAAATGGATATAAGAACCTCTCTAAAGGCTGATTGATGAGTATTTATAGAGTAGAGGGAAGGAACCTGATACAAAAAGTAAACTCAACTAGCTCAAATTAGGGGACGAAAATTCGAGATTGTTCCATCGATTTTTGGCTGCAAAAAAGAGAAGGAACTTGATTTTTGAATTGCTGAATAACCATGGCACTCCAACAAGCTCCTACTGCGAGATTGAAGCCTTAATTATTGATTATTACAAAGCCTTATACACCAAGATGCCCAGTGCTGGCTCCTTTCCAAGCAATTTACACTGGCAAGTGGTCTTAGATTCACAAAATAGTTGGCTGGTTGCAGGCTTCACAGAGGGAGAAATCGGAAAAACTCTAAAGGGTTGGGAAAGAACAAAGCGCCGGGGCCAGATGGTTTTACAGCAGAATTTCTTATCAAATTTTGGGAGAAGCTCAAGGTTCACTTCATTAGCCTCTTCAATGAATTCTTTGCAAATGGTAGGCTGAATTCTTGTGTTAAAGAGAACTTTATTTGTTTGATTAAAGAGAAAGAAGATGCAATTAGATCCAAAAGACTTCCGTCCAATAAGTCTCATAACGTTAGTGTACAAAGTAATCGCCAAAGTACTTACCGAAAGATTGAAGAATGTCATGCCAAGTATCATTGCCTCAAGTCAAAGTGCTTTCATTGAGGGTCGTCATATTTTAGATCCAATCCTCATAGCTAGTGGAAGAATATAGATGCAAAAAGAAGAAAGAATGGCTCCTCAAACTTGACTTGGAAAAGGCCTTTGATAGAGTTGATTGGGCCTTCTTGGAGAAGGTCCTAAAAGAAAAGAAATTCGATACTAGATGGATATCGTGGATTTTGGGTTGCATTAAAAACCCAAAGTACTCAATATTCATTAATGGGCGGCCAAGAGGGAGGGTTATGGCAACTAGAGGAATTTGGTAAGGTGACCCTTTCTCCCTTCATTTTTCTATTAATCAGTGAAGTTTTGAGCAGCCTCATTTTTAGACTACATAAGAAAAAGAAGTTTGAAGGGTTTATCATTGGAAGATATAGAGTTCATGTTCCATCGCTCCAATTCGCGGATGGCACACTAATTTTTTGCAAATATGATGGGAGATGCTAGAGAACTTGCGCAAAACTAGAGTTATTTGAATGGTGCTTAGGTCAGAAGATTAATTGAGATAAAATCAGCCTTGTGCGGAATAAATATAGAAGAGAAATGAAGTGTGTTTGGTTGCTGCCATGCTGAACTGCACGGCCGAAAAACTGCCCTTAATGTACCTTGGTTTTCCATTAGGCGGGTACCCAAAAAAGGAATCTTTCTGGTAGCCTATACTTGACAAAGTTCAAGAAAAAAATGAATAAGTGGTGCGGGAGATCTTGGAACGTGCCCGTCGTGTGAATGCGCATACAAATAGGGTCACTATTCGCCGGCGGGGTAATCCGCACCAAGACCATGACCGCTATAATGCCCGAATCACTCATGTTATGATCTTCTACATCCTAGGTCTTCCCCTTGTCAAAAGGAGGTAGATTGATGCTAGGCAAATCAGTACTTTCTAATCTTCCCACATATTACATGTCAATATTTCTTATGTCGGAAAAAATGGTCTCTTCCCTAGAAAGATCAATGGGAAACTTCTTTTGAGAAGACCACAAAGGTGGTAAATTAAACCACTTGGTCAAATGAAATTTAGCTATATGAGACCTAAAAGATGAGGGCCTCGGCTTGGAAAGTTTGAGAATTAAAAATGTAGCCTTGCTTTCAATATGGGGGTGGCGATTCACAAGAGAATTATAAGCTCTTTGGTGTATGGTCATAAAAAGTATTCATGGTAGTGGCCGGTTCAATTGGCATACAAATGGGAAGGGAACGGTAGCTTGAGAAGTCCTTGGACAAGTATCTCAAAACAATGGTTAAAAGTGGAGGCTTTTGCTGAGTTTAAAGTGGGTAATGGATGTAGAACATCGTTTTGGCTCGACCCATGGATTAACAAATTGCCCCTAAGCTCAAGGTTCCCAAAACTCTTCAAGATAGTAACTAATTCTAATGGTTCAGTGGCAGATTTTTGGGATCCAATTACTTCCTCGTGGGATATTTCTTTCAGAAGATTGCTAAATGTAAACGAAATCTTAGATTTTCAGCTCCTCACAGCAGTAATTGCAAACGAATCAGTGTTAGAGGGGCCGGATAAAAGGTCTTGGACCTTAGAATCAAATGGACTTTTTTCAGCAAAATCCCTAATTAAGCATCTATCATTGGCCTCCCTAATCGACCATGAGCTGGAAAAATGCCTTTGGCATACCAAAAGTCTCTGAAGAGTCAACATCACGGTATGGTTAATGATTTTGGATCTTTAAATTGTGCAGCAACTCTACAAAAAAAGCTCCCCTCACACTCTTGTCCCCACACATTTGCCCTCTATGCTTAGCTAACCAAGAGGAGCTGCAGCACCTCTTCTTTGGTTGTAACTACACGGCAAAAGGTTGGCATTGGTTGTTTAGTTTCTTCCATGTTTGTTGGGTCTTCGATGGAAATTTCAGCAGCAATGTGCGGCAGGTATTGGCTGGTCAAGCTTTGAAAAAGGGGCCTCAACTTCTTTGGAGCAAACCAACGGGTGTTCCATGATAAAGCCTCCCCTTAGTTTGATCGTTTTGAGTTTGCTAGATTAAATGCATCCTCTTGGTGCATTCTCTCTAGACTCTTCCAAGACTACTCAATCTCGGAATTCAACTTGAATTGGAAGGCTTTTATTAACCTTCATTATTTGAGTTTCTCCTCTCTAGGTTTCTTATTGAGATCAAAGTTGTAATCTTTTGTATTCACCTTATCCTTCAATTGTAATTTTTATTTTAATGTTTTCCGGAAATGATGTGGGTGCTAAGGGGGTGTCAACTTAGTTGAGATGCCCGGGTGCACCTTCTAATCCCTTTTTTGTTCTCATGTGTTGTGATTAGTTATCTAGCTATGTATTGAAAATCGATCTATACATGAGCTTAGTCTCATTTCATTTTATTAATGAAAGAGATTGTTTCCTTTTAAAAAAGAAAAAAAAAAAATGGAATTGCAAGGCGGAATTTGTACCCTTTTTGTATCCTAGTCTCCCTCTTGGAGGCTACCCAAGAAAGATGTCTTTTTGGCAGCCAATTATTGATAAAATTCAAGAGAAACTGGACAGATGGAAGAGATTTAACTTGTCTAGAGGTGGAAGGCTCACGTTGAATAAGGCAGTGTTGTCAAAGCTTAAGATATTGAGGGATTTCTTTTGGGAAGTAGTCAATGGCAGTAAAGTTAATCACTTGGTGAAGTGGGATTCAATTCCTAAGCATTTTCAATGGGGGGCTTAGCTTTGGTAATTTAAAATCCACAAATATATCTTTATTAGCAAAGTAGGGTTGGAGATATATGCATGAACTGGAGGCGCTTTGGTGTAAAGTGGTGAAAAGTGTCACAATCGTAGTTTTGCGCTGGACTAAAAGATTGTGCGGCACTTGTTCTAGCTCGAACAAATTAGTCTGATCAAATTCTGATCGCCTACGGCACACCGAGTGCCTCTCGTCGTTTCAAGGAAAACGGTTTTAGAAAACGGGTTTTAGAGGAAAAGGATTTCGCAAACGTTTGAAAGCAGGTTTGAGAAATTAAGATGTGTTGTAAGACTAGAAAGCAAAAAGGGACAACAATGGCTTTATAGCTCACAACTCCGGATATGAGGATTTGATGGTTAGTCTCACCCCCATATCATTCTAAACAATTGTGGAATTGTCACCCTTGCACATGCAAAGTGGTGAGCGGTCACTTACAAAGAAAAATACTAGGAAAATAAACTAAGTAGTAAAATAAAGTACATAACATGAAAGCATGGTAAAAAGGGATCGAGGCTGGCATGCGGCCACGGGCAACACGCCCTGGACAAGCATGACCGTGACAAAAAGCATACATTGGAAGTAGTTCTCATAATTGGCACACATCAGGTAAAGTTAGAAGAAGCCTCAGAAGTCCTTGGATTAACATTTCTCAAGCATGGTTGAAAGTTAAAAATCTTGCTTTGTTCAAGCTCGGTTGCGGCACAAGAATATCCTTTTGCCATGATTTGTGGATAAATGCTTCTTCTTTGAGTTCATTGTTCCCAAATTTGGCTCATATTGCCTCATCTCCCAACGGATCAGTTTCTGACAATTGGGACTCCAGTACTCATTCCCGGTCTATCATTTTTAGAAGATTTCTGAAGGAGGAATTGCTGCTGCAATTCCATAACCTTTTGGCTGCCTTAGAAAGTCAAGAAGTGGTTGGAAGACAAGATACAAGAAGCTGGAAGTTGGAAGCTTCAGGGCTGTTTTCGGTTAAGTCTTTATTTAAGCACCTAACTGCTTCTTGTCCCATGGATACAAAGCTGTAAAAAGCTTTGTGGAAATCAAGCTGCCCTAGAAGAGTCAACATAATAATTTGGGTGGTGATGATTTATGGAGCCCTTAATTGTTCCAAGTGTCCTCAAAGAAAGTTCCCAAATCATTCGTTAATGTTATCAGTTTTCCCTTTATGTTTGGAAAACTTGGAAGACTGCCAGCATTTATTTTCTGAGTGTGGCTACTCAAACAAGATGTGGAGGAATTTTTTTTTATTTGTTTAATCTCAGTGGGTGTGGAGTTCTGTTTTTAGGGAGAATGTAATGCAACTTTTAGTGGGTCCTTTAAAAGCCAGTCCTCATTTATTATGGGTGGATGAAACTAAAGCAATTCTATCAAAAAGTTGGTTTGAAAGAAACCAGCATTTATTTCAAGACAAGCCCCTTCCTTGGTTGAACCGTTGTGAGACTGCTCGTGTCAAAGCTTCTTCATGGTATTCTATCTCCAAATTATTTGCTGAATACTCTACTTAGGATATTAGTTTTTAACTGGAGTGCATTTATTTCTTCTTAGGTTTGAATGAGTTGTTAGATGTGGTACTTTTATTACCATTTGGTTTTTCCTTGGTATTTGGAATGTTAGGTCTTGTATTATTGGGATGTAATGAGGGTGCTATGGATGTATCAACCTAGTTGAGATATCAGGGTGCACCTACTAATCCTCTGTATTTGTACTCGCTTTTACTTTGGTATCTTGTATTTTGGAGCACTAGTCTCTTGTTCATTATATCAACGAAAAGTTTTATTTTCGTTTCAAAAAAAAAAAAAAAAAAAAAAGAAAAATTGTTCAAGATCCATTTGTTTATCAAAATTTTGGTCTTCTTTGGGTTGGATATTGAGATGTGTAGCTTGCTCCTCTTGGGGACCTTAACTGTTAAACACCAATCAACCCAATAGCTTTAGCTGATGGGTTACAATGAGTCTCATCTTTATCAATTCTTTAGCATTCTCTCTCACTTCTGATTCTGGATATTTTGTAGAAAGTTCAAGAGAATTTCAATATTTGATTAGTGAGAAAATGACATGGCATAGGTTTTGTACATAGGACCTCTTGCTCTAGTATAATGTTAAAACTCCAATCATTTCAATCAGCTTTGTTGATATTTTAACATTATGATCGGTGACATTGTACACGTTTTTATTTGTATCCAACGGAAGTTTCTTTTCTTTAAAACAATGGTAGTGCATTTTGCTCCCTTTTGGAAACATGGTTGGTTTTGCTCCATTTTGAATACATAGTCTGTTAGTGGATTCTTCTTAGGGATTCATTTCTGTCTTTCAGTCTTTCTTCTTGATATTCTTCTCTTTTCTAAACTATTATGTCGTATCTTTTTTGAAATATCATGATTTTGTTATTGACATTGCTATACAACATGCATTTTCTCCAATCTTCAAACTTATTTTGGTTAATCTTCTATACAGGAAGAGATACGGAAAGGGTTGGGTGTGTGTCCGCAAAATGATATTCTCTTCCCAGAATTAACTGTAAGCAAAAATATTTAGCTTATTGCTTTGTCACTACTAACATATCTGAAGCTTTTGATTATGTTTTAGTGAGTCAATAAGTATTGAAATTCTTCTTATTCGACTTTACAAATGTTCAACCCTAATATATACAAGGAGAAAAGGTGCCAAATATGACAATACAATTAACGGTAAAAAAAGTAAAAACATGGAAAGAAAAGAAGAATATTACATGACAGGAAAGAGTGCTAAAGGCTAGAATAACATTCCACTTGAGAGTTAACTTCTCATTCCACTTTTTCGCTAAAATCAACTATCTTCATGGTCAAATTTTAATATACACCCAATCTCCCACTTCAAAAGTCACCTCACCATGTTTGCAATCAGTAGACTTTTTCATCCTGTTCTACAAATTAGCTAAATGAGCTTTGAGACGTCTAAAGCCACATCATGTTCGACCAACTATTGGTCAAGAGTCGTGTTCATTGTCTTCTGATCACCAGACCAAACTAACGGAGGTGGACGTTTTCCTTAGACAACTTGAAATGGAGACATACCAATAGAGCTTGAAAGTTTGTATTATACCAAGACTTGACCCAATGAAGCCGAGAGGACCATGGTTTCGTGGGTTGTCTTAAGGGTGAAGTGTGTAAATGAAGAAATTGTGCTAAAACCCTACAATTTTAAAAAATCAGTTCAAGAATTGGGATTCCTCATACTCCTCTTGGACATTATCTTTTTGAAGATTTTTAAAAGAAGAAGAGATTGTCGAAGTTCGATCACTCCTTGAATTGATTTCTTCCAAAAGAGTGAATGAAAATGTGATAGGAGCATATGGACTTCAGAGGCATGTGGGTCATTCTCCATAAAATCCCTTTCAAGGAATTTATCAGTGGCTTTCCCATTAGATAAACAGGTGCACAAAGCTTTACGGAAGACTAGAAGTCCTAGAAGAGTAACTATCCTTGTTTGGATACTACTTTTTGGTAAAGTGAACTGCTCCTTAGTTATGCAACAAAAACTGCCCCAGCACTATCTTTGCCCCTCAATCTGCCCTCTTTGTCTAGCTAGAACTCTTTGTTCATTCTCTAGGAGCTATGGGACCGATTGTTTGCAATATTTAACATTAGTTAGGATTTTGGAAACATTTTTCGAGAAAATATTACGCAGATTCTAGTAGGGCCAGCCGTGAACTCCAAAGCATTGGTACTATGGTCAACTGCGGTTACACCTGTGCTAAATGAAGTTTGGTATGAGAGGAATCAATGAGTTTTTCATGGAAAACAAGCAAGTTGGAGAGCTCGGTTTGATATAGCTTGTTTAAATGCATCTTCTTGGAGCTGTTTTACAAAGCCTTTGAAGACATCTCAATCCAAGATCTTGGATTCAGTCTCAATTGGAGGGCATTTATTTTTCCTGTATAACTTGTTTATAATGATGTTGCTGCATAGCTCATTTTCATTTTAATTGTCTTGTTGATCCTTGTAGTTACCCCATTGTATTCGGGGAATTATCTTACATTGCTTTGTTGGATTACTATTCGGTCTTTGTATGTTTTTTATAGATATGATGAGAGTGCTAAGGAGGTGTCAACCTAGTTAAGATGTTTGGGTGCACTTGCTAATCCTTAGGTCTTTTATGCTCTTGTTTCTCATATTGTAATTTGAGCATTAGTCTCGATTCATTAATTCAATAAAGAGACTCGTTTCCTTTAAAAAATAAAAATTTCGGTTGAAAAATGAATTTTAACAGGCTTAAAATGCCCCTTATTTTGGCTGCTATCGTGGGTCACCTTTCGTTGTTTGTTTTTTTAAAAAAAGAAATTTGCAGATCAATATCTTGGCGTGTCTTATCGTGTCAAAAAGTAAAAGAAAAAAAGTAATAATCAAATAATGGGCACACCAGTTGGCGTGTTGAAGTGTTACTATTGCAAAAACTTCTTTGTTAGTTAAGGGTTTAGTGGTAAGATTCGATTATGTACCTTAGCTAATTCTTTATTGAGGCCAAGAAGAAATTTGAACACTCGTTTCTCCTTAACAATCTTTGTCATACCCCCTCCCAGGTACCCTCCTAACCCAGGAGTGAGTGTGAAGACAGCAGACACCGACTCTCTCACGACATACATTGCCGACCCTAAACCTTAACCATTACGTGATAAATAGTTACACAGTATTTTAACAACATAAATAAAACGAGGGTTAAGTTATCACGACAGCCAAGCTATCTCGAAAGTGTTTATACTTAGCTTCTCTCGACTCCCTCAACCCTCACTATATTGACAACACTTGCTTAAGCTAAAAAATTTACAATTTTCAAGTTACTAGACACTGAAGACGGGCCTAGAAGAGAATCTTGTGTAGGCTAAGCACCCTGGACACGCTCACTACCTGAAAAACAGAGAAACAAGGAAAACATGAGCTACATTGCCGAGTGAGTGACGAGTTTAAAGTCTTCCTTAAACAATGTATGCAAAACATATATTCCAGCCATAACCAACAATAACGTTCGTAAAGCCATAGCTTAAACATATATAATCATCTGTGGAAAAGATACACATAAACTAGTTTACTTGAAAACCTTTCCTTAGTTGAGGCGGAGCGGGGCTCAACGCTACTCAACGTTGAAATAACCTTAGTTAGGGCGGAGTAATCTCAACACACTTAACGTCGAAAATCTTTAACTGTGTGGAGTAATCTCAACACATTAGCATCTGTACACATATTCCATAACAAGAGTCACCTGAGTACCTTCTTTGAGTCCTTCAGTACAGTGCCCCTTAAACAAATTCCTGGCCACTCTCATGCCTTCTCCGAATCCTTAGCATTGGGAGTCATTTAAATAAGATTATAACATAACGTAAATTCATGAGTTTGAAACATTTCATACATCACAACATTATTCACATGCTTAAATGCTTTCATTAATCTTATAATCATAAACCGTATGCTTTCCTCAAACTCATTGTACAGCCAGTATACTTCAGATACTTCCCATTATATAGCACATGACATACACGTAAAGCTTATGGAAACGTACTATATGATCAAGTTTCAAACATATATTTAAATAAGAAACTATGCTTGAAATAAACACTTTTAGAATCGAATGTCACTCACAACTTGTCCTAGACCTTGAGCGGGTTATATATCTTCCCTAGCTCTTCTAGGCCTGTAATAACACATTTCTCTTATTAAATTTCCTTACCATTCACTTTAACACAGCCAACAAGCTATACATATTCATCCTTGTCCAATGCTTCACCATCAAGACTGAGTTCAACAATGAACAAGTTCAAGTACCTAACAACTTTAACTATTGATACTGAGCTGCACACAACCCTATAGCCATACCTTGATCCAACAAGAGCTTGTGAAATGCTAAACCTCAACAACACAAGAATCTCCCGACCAGCTGCTTAATAAAAACTCATCTCCCGCAGCTTCTGTCCTCTTCTTCTTCCTGTTAGAAATCATATTTCCAGCCTAAATTAAGACTTCTTCCCTTCTACAAACTTGTAAAGAAGTGAGTTTCCTAATTTACCTCAAAATTTCAAGGCTTATCTCCTCTTCGTTCATTAGATATTCCAAAATTACTTCGCGCTGCTCCAGATCGCTCAGCAAATCTGTAACAGTCACTTCCACCTAAAATTTTACATATTTCTCTTCAAATTTAGCTCAAACATCCTTCATAGGAGTTGTTAAGAATTGAGTTAACTTACTGACCTTAAAATTTCAGCCCTAAATTTGATCTCCTCAGCTCGCTTTTCTCCAAACACCAAACCATGTTCAGATTGCGCAACAGCAGCCAGACCCCATGTTCCAGCTTCAGTTCTACCACGAAACCGTCCAGAATTCTTCACGACTTTGCCCTAGACACCTTCTCCTACCTCTCTTCGTCTCTCAGTTGTGAAATAGAATCGATTGGAGCTTTCGAATATGCTTAAAATGATCAAACACTCAACTCAACACTCAACAATGAACAAGGTGGCTTTCAAATAGATTAAGTTGTTGGCAAAGATGAGAGAATGGGGCAAAGTAATAAGTAACTTGCATATCGCCTTGCCTTAGCTCATGAAATTTGCCTTCAGTTTCAAATGATTCCGACATATTTTCTTGTCGGGGTAAGTTTCACGTGCTGCTTCCCAAATCTCACTAGCAATTGAGAAGCATAGAAATCCTTAACCAATCTTTGTCATCATGGAGTTGATTAGCCATGACATTAACCGTATTATTTTTAACGTTCCACATCTTGTATTTCTGATTTCTAAACAACCTATTCCGTGATGGGAGTTTTGCATGATAGGTAATCTTCCTTACCTTTTCCACAAATGAGTATCATAACATAGATTGTTACCAACAGACATAAGTTCTTCCATTTAGTTCGTGATTAGTAATTGGAAGTATAGTCCCTTCGGTACTACTAGGATTTAAAGATGCCATTAAATACTAGAATTTAAATTCTGTAAATAAAATGAAGAGAAATTTGGCACTAGGGTTTAATTGGTGTTTCTTGCAACGGAGAAAGAAAAAAACAAAAAGGAGGCAAAAACTATCCCAGACCCAATTGGGAGTACAATTTAGCACGATCCATATAAGTTCATTGACACGTTTGGGGTTTTTCGATTTCCATAAAGCTAAGTAGACTTCGCTATCCATAGGGGAGGATGAGGAGAGATGCTTGGTGAATGACTTTACCGAAATATTTATGAATGGTTCTAATGTAGTAGCATTAGGGTAAATTGGAATATCTTGATCAAATCTTTTATTAATTAGGATTAGAATTAGTTTGCTTGATTAGTTAGGGTTAGGATTAGTTTGTTAATAGAGAATTGTTTTTTTTATTAATTAACTATTGATTTATGATAACTTTTGATTGATTCTTGGAGAGAATTTTCCTTTTAGTCACTTGGAATACACCAATCAACCCTAATCCTACTACGTCATTATATCCTTGATGTGGTTCCACGTTTTAGCTCTTTCATCATTCTCTTGATGCAGTTTAATAATTGGTATTTTATTAGATATATTCGATGCTTCTCATTTCATTACTTCATCCAGGTACTAGAGCATTTGGAAATATTTGCCACGTTGAAAGGAGTGAAAGAAGACTTTTTGGAAAGGACCGTTGTTGATATGGTTAATGAAGTAAGAACTTTTAGCTGTTGCTTGAACATGCTTCTATTGGAATAGCATACATATTCTCTACTTCTGCAGCCTTTGATGGAAATGACCATGGAAATTTTGTACAAGATTTGACAAATAATTTATGCTATTATTTTTATTGTTCATACTTGATAGCATAAATCTTTTTGATACTTTCTAAAGTTATTCATGGTTGATAGGATCAATTTTATTATTACATGCTAATCCTTATAAACTTTTAATATTTCCTTATGTGGTTATACCTGTATTCTACTTAAGTTAGGGTTTTGTACCCTTGTAAAAGTATGACAGGTATCTTTTAATAAAAGTGACATTTTTTTCCACATGGTATGAGAGATATCAAACAAAGCAAAAAACTCCTAACCCTAATCCTTAGTGTTGCCGCCGCCGCCACCTCATCCGTGCCCACCGCTGCCACTTTTGTACTTGGACGCCTCCGACTTCCGCTGCCGCCGTCAACATCGACCCACGCATCTTTGGCCGTCTCTACTTTTCACCTGACCGACGCTTTCGCTATTTCTTCGCTTTTTCTAATCGGTTTTTTGGCTTCTTCACGATTTCTTTGCATTTTCTGGTCAGCTTTCCGGCCATCTCTGTTTTTCGGCTGCTTCTCGCCCGTTGTTTTTCCGGCCATCCATCCAGCGGCATTATTCTTCTGAATACGACATGTCTGACGAAAAGTCATCAATGTCCAAAGTTTCTAATAACTGTCAGCTTCCAAATGTCTAAATCACCACAATCCGATTTAATGAGGACAACTCGTTGTCCCAAAGCGTTTGGATGTATATTCGTGTACAAGGGAAGATTGGGTATCTCGCCGATGAAAAAAGGCGTCTG
Organism: Citrullus colocynthis; assembly: GCA_031780015.1. Taxonomy (NCBI): domain Eukaryota; kingdom Viridiplantae; phylum Streptophyta; class Magnoliopsida; order Cucurbitales; family Cucurbitaceae; genus Citrullus; species Citrullus colocynthis. Next base: position 2,807,222 of record QLSR01000086.1, read on the forward strand.
TCAAGACGGATCCATTGTTTGCTACTTGGGATGCTAAAAATTCCATGGTCATGACGTGGTTGGTCAATTCCATGACTGAGGAAATATGTTCCAACTATATGTGTTATTGGACCGTAAAGGACTTGTTTTTTCTTTTTGTTGAAAAGGGTCTCTTTCATTGATAAATTGAGACAAAGCTCAAAGTACATAGAAGGGATCAAACAAAACAAGGTAAGAATCAGGAGGTGCACCTGGGTATCTCAACTAGGTTGACACCCCTAAAGCACCCTCATCACATCCTTGATAAAAACAAAACAAAACAGAAACCTAACAATAAATTGGGCAGTACATCCAAGTAATCAAAAAACTAATTTTAAGCCCTATTGGATACAAGAGATTAACAAAAGTGATGAACAAAATGAAAGAAAAGAAAGAAGGTGGAAACTCTAATGTTGAGGAAGAATGAAAGCCCGCCAATTTAAGTTAGACTCTTGTATAGAGTGATCTTCAAAGACTCTTGAGAGGGTGCACCACGAAGAGGCATTTAGTCTAGCAAACTCAAAACGATCTACCCAAGAGGAGGCTTTATCATGGAACACTCGCTGATTTCTTTCAAACCAAAGTTCATATAGCAAGGCTTTGGCCGCATTACTCCAAATTAATTGGGGCTTCTTTTTCAAGGCTGGTCCAACCACTATCTGCATCACGTTATTGCTGCAAACCTCATCAAAGGCCCAACAAACGTTGAACAAATTGAAAGCCGATTCCAACAGTTTACTGCATAGCTACAATTGAAGAAAAGGTGCTGCAAATTCCCTTGGTTTTTAAGGCAAAAAGGGCAGATGTGAGGTGATAAGCAATAGGAGGGAGCTTTCTTTGAAGGGTAGCAGCACAGTTTAAGGAACCGAAAACCATTAGCCAAACCGTAACTCTTCGAGGGCTTTTGGATTTCCAAAGACCCTTTTCCAAGTCATGATCAATAGGGGATGCTGAAGATAGATGTTTAACTAGAGATTTGATTGAAAAAACCCTATTTGCTTCCAAAGACCAACATCTTTTATCCGCCTCCTTACCCATGTTTCTGCTCACAGTGATACCTAAAAGGTTTTGAAAATCAGCAATTTCTTCATCTTTTAGCAGCCTTCAGAAAGAAATATCCCATGAAGAGGTTACAGAGTCCCAATATTCAGCCACAAAACCATTGGGTTGATTGCTAGCTTGAAAAGTCTTGAAAACCTTAGATTTAGGGGTGATTTGTCAGTCCATGGATCTGCCCAAAATTCTGTTCTGTTTCCATTTCCCACTTTAAACATTACTAGTGCTTCTACTTTTTGCCATTGCCTTGAGATACTGATCCACTAACAGACTACTTGCCACTTGAATGCCAATTGAAGCGACTACTTCCATAAATACTTTTAACAACCTTACACCAAAGAGGATCTGACTCTTTTAAATACTGCCACCCCCATTTGGCAAGTAAGGCTAAATTTCTGGATCTCAAGCTCCCCATCCCGAGGCCACCATCCTTCTGATCTTCTGTGATGTTCTCCCATTTGACCAAATGATTCAGTTTGCCCCCTTTATGACCTTCCCAAAAGAAATTTCTCATGGATCTTTCCAAGGATGATACTACCTTTTCCAGCATCAAAAAGGTAGTCATGTAATAAGTGGGAAGATTAGAAAGCACAAATTTGCACAATGTCAATCTAGGTAGTCATGTAATAAGTGGGAAGATTAGAAAGCACAAATTTGCACAATGTCAATCTACCTCCTCTGGGTAGATTGTACCTCTTCCACTTAATCAGTTTTCCTTGGATTTTATCAAGAATAGGCTGCCAAAAAGATTCCTTTTTTGGGTATCCTCCTAAAGGTAGGCTGAGATATGTTAGTGGTAACTTTCCAACCCTACAATTGAACAAGGCAGCAGCCAAACAGACTTCATTATCATCAATATTGATCCCGCACAAGGCTGATTTCTCCCAATTTACTTTTTGGCCGAAGCACCATTCAAATAACACAATAGTTTTGCGCAAATTCTCTAGCATCTCGACGTCATATTTGCAAAAAATTAACCTATCATCCGCAAATTGGAGTAATGGAACATGTACTTTTTCACTTCCAACTATAAACCCTTCAAACTTCTTTTTTTTATGGAGTCTTGAGATGAGACTGCTCAACACTTCACTTATTAGTAGGAAAATGAAAGGAGAAAGGGGGTCACCTTGCCGAATACCTCTTGAAGCCTGAACTCTCCCTCTTGGTCGTCCGTTGATGAATATCGAGAACTTTGGGTTTTTAATACAGCCTAAGATCCATGAGATCCATCTTCAATCAAATCTCTTCCCTTTTAATACCTTCTCCAAGAAAACCCAATCAACTCTGTCAAAAGCCTTTTCCAAGACTAATTTAAGGATCCAACCTTTCTTCTTTCTACATCTATACTCTTCCACAACATTGTTTGATACAAGGATATGGTCTAAACTTTGGCAACCTTCAATGAAGGCACTTTGGGTGGGAGCTATGATGTTTGGCATAATTCGCTTCAGTCTTTCAGGAAGCACTTTTGCAACCACTTTGTACACTAATGTTGTAAGGCTTATGGGTTGAAAATCTTTTACCATGATAGCTTCCTCTTTCTTTTTAATTAGACAAATAAAATTCTCCTTCACACAAGAATTCAACCTTCCATTCTCAAAGAATTCGTTGAAGAGGCTGCTGAAGTTATCCTTGAATTGCTCCCAAAATTTAAGGAGAAATTCCACTATGAAGCCATCTGGTCCTGGTGATTTATTCCTCCCCATTCCTTTTAAAGCTTTTGTCATTTCCACCACGGTGAATCTTGAAACCAGCCACTTATTTTGAGCATCTGAAACCACTTGCCATTCTAGATTGTTAGGAAAAGAACCTGCACTTGGAAACTTGGTGAATAGTACCTTGTAAAAGTCAATGATTAGCACTTCAATATCACGGAAAGAGTTTGTAGAAATGCCTTGGCTGTTTATTAATTCTGAAATCAGATTCCTTTTTTTTACAGCAAAGAACCGGTGAAAAAATCTTGAGTTTTCATCCCTAGTTTGAGCCAATCAAGCTTACTTTTTTGAATTAGGTTCCTTTCCTCTGATCTATATAAAGCCATCAAATCTGCCTTTAAGGAAGCTCTCATATCCACTTCTAACCGGGAAAGATCAGCTGATTCTACTCTGATCTCTTGTTGGGCAAGCTCTTCTAGAATTCTTTCTTCCTTTTTCCTTTGATCAGCTTGAAAGTCAGCATGCCACATTTTTAATGATGCTTCTAATGCTCGAAATTTTGAGGATATTATGAAACCAGCCCATCTTGATGATTACCCGAGTCTAGAGATCTTTCAATGATTCTACAACAATGATGGTTTAGCAGCCAACTGTTGCAAAAACGAAAGGGAGAAGGTCCCCACTCAAAAACACCACCTTCTAACAAGAGGGGAAAATGGTCTGAATATAATCTTACTTGTCTTGACACTCTCGTGTCTTCAAATTCCTCATCCCATTTGCTAGAGATTAGGAATCTGTCCAGCAATGAATGGGAAATTCTCCTTCCTTCTCTTGCCCAAGTGTATCGACCGCAAAGGACTTGTGAGACAACGTCAACCAAATGGATTAAGACCTAGACATTCAATCATGAGTATTGGAGTTGAATCTTAAACTAGGTGACATCCAACAAGGAGGAGATACAGTTACTTAGGATTTTCACAAACTGACAAGAATTTGGCAAGACTTGGATCTCTTCGAAATTTATGAATGGGAGTCGACTAAAGATCAAGCACACTATAAGAAGGTGGTAGAGGCCAGTCGTGTTTACAAATTTCTTACTAGCCTCAATGATGAATTCAACGAGGTTCGAAGTAGAGGTACTAGTAAAAAGTCTCTCCCCTCCATTAATGAAGCTTCTTCTAAGGTTCGCAGGGAGGAAAGTCGTCGAAGTGTTATGCTGGGTAAAAAAAGTACAGACTCAGTTGAGACATCGACTATGATGACTGAAGCCACAGCCAATAAGGCTTCCACACCTCGAAACAAACCACAAGTATGGTGTGATCATTATAACAAACCCCGCCATACTCATGAAACCTGTTGGAAAATCCATGGGAGGCCTCAAATTGGAAGAACAACAAGCCAGGTGATAAAGGTAATAATCACTCCGCACCTCCCATTTGCTAATAATGCTTACTCCAATCCATTCAGTAAAGAGCAAGTTGATCAACTTTTAAAGTTGTTAAAGATCAATTCGTCATTAGGTAATCCTAGTACCTCCTTGGTACAAATAGGTAACTGGCCTCAACCTTTTTCTTGTCTTAATTCATCTCTACGGATCATAGATTCTAGAGCTTCAGACCATATGACCAGTACATCTCCTTTTTTTGACTCATATTCCCCTCTGTATAGCACTGAGAAAATTCGGCTTGCAAATGGTAGTTTCAATTCTATTTCAGGCAAAGGAACTATTTATCTGACAAATAAAATTACCTTACACTTTGTGCTCCATGTCCCTAAATTAGCATGTAATTTACTATTTGTGAGTAAACTCTCTAGAGAAACTGTCGCATCATTTTCTATTCAACCCACTGTTTGTTTCAGGATCAAGGCTCGGGGGAGATGATTGGACGTGCTGGTCTACTTGGTGGTCTTTACTACTTTGATGACTCTCCGACTAGTGATAAAAAGTTTAGGGCTTCAGCTGTGTCACTTTTCCCTCTGTTCGAGAAACAATCATGTTATGGCATGTTAGGCTAGGTCATCACAATTTTTCCTATTTGAAGTTTTTATTCCCAAAATTATTTAAAGGAATTGATTGTTCAATTTTTCAATGTGAAAGTTGCATTTTTGCTCAAAACCATCGGGTCACATATTTACCAAAACCTTACAAAGCTTCCAAACCGTTTTACTTAATTCACAGTGATGTTTGGGGTCCATCCAAAGTTTTGACACATAGTGGCAAACGTTGGTTTGTTACATTTATTGATGATCACACTCAATTAACGTGAGTTTACTTGTTTAAAAAAATATTTGAGGTCAAGGATATCTTTGTTCGCTTTTATAACATGGTTGAAAATCAATTTCAAACTAAATTAAGCATTCTACACTCTGATAATGGGACTGAATAATTCAATGAGTGTTTGGCTGATTTTAATTGGAGGGCATTTCTCATCAATCCACTTGTCGTGATACTTCCTAACAAACTGACATTACTGAAAGAAAAAATAGGCATTTACTTGATGTTGCACGTGCCCTTATGCTTTATATGCACGTACCTTAGTACTTGTGGGGCAATGCAGTTCACACGGCCGCTTATCTTATCAATTGAATGCCTTCCAAAGTTTTGGATTTTAAAACCCTTCCTTTTCTCTTGTTCGTTTGTGGTCTGATTTACCTGTTAAAGTCTTTGGGTGTATTGCTTAGGTTCATGTTCCAAGTTTTTCTCAGTCTAAACTTGATCTTAGGGCCCTTAAAAAATACATTGAGAGTTTGGATGTGGTGTTTTTGGAAAATAAATCGTTTTTTGACAAAAATTCTCTTCAAGGGGAGCTATCCAACTTTGAAGATCATTTTTGGGATACATCTCCTCTTCCTTCTCTCATCTATCTCGAACCTAATAGCCTCGTAATGCCAAACATGGGAGATTCAACTTTAGGGGGAGAAACACTCCGAAGAGATCTCAATGATCGGCAACCTGAATTTCAAGTTTATACTAGAAGAGGATTCAATCAAAGTGACCAAGATCAAAGAAGTGACGTGCCACGCACTCAATCAAATACCCTGATGAATGATGCTGAAAATTCAAGTAATCCTCCTATTCCAAGTTCCTCAGCTTCTCAAAATCCCTTGTCTGACCTTGGCATTCCAATAGCCCATAGGAAAGATGTTCGTTAGTGTACTAAATACCCCATTGCAAATTACATTTCGTATCATAGATTGTCTAATGATTATAGAGCTTTCACCTCTAGGATAACAAATCTATTGTGCCAAGGAATATACAGGAAGCCTTAAATGATCCAAATTGGAACTTAGCAATTATGGAAAAGTTGACAGCTCTATAAGAAAATGGGCATGGGGAAGTTGTTGAACTTCGAAAAAATAAGAAAACAGTCAGATGTAAATGGATGTTCACTATAAAGTGCAAAGCTGATGGGAGCGTAGAAAGATACAAAGCGAGACTGGTTGCTAAAAGTTTTACACAAACATATGGAATTGATTATCAAGAAACATTTGCCGCTGTTGCAAAAATCAATTCCATTAGAGTGATATTATTTATCACAGTTAATTTTGACTAGCCTCTTTTTCAGCTTGATGTAAAAAACGCATTTCTTAATGGCAAGCTTGAAGAGGAAGTATTCATGAACTTACCACCAGGTTTTGAAGCCAACCTTGGAAGCAACAAAGTGTGCAGGTTAAAGAAATCTTTCTATGGCCTTAAGCAGTCTCCTAAAGCATGGTTTGAATGTTTTGGGAAACCAATGACAGGTTATGGTTTTTGTCAGAATCAAGCAGATCACACCATTTTTTATAGACATACCAGTCATGACAAGATGGTTGTGTTTATTGTGTATGTTGATGATATTATTTTCACAAGTAATGATGAAGGTGCAATGAAAAACTTGAAGCGCAAACTAGCTAATGACTTCCAAATTAAAGGACCTGGGAATGTTGAAATACTTCTTAAGGATGGAATTTGCTAGGTCGAAACAAGGTATCATTGTTAATCAAAGAAAATATATTGTCGACTTACTTGAAGAGATAGGCTTACTTGGTTGTCGTATAGCAGAAACTTCTATCGAAACAAACTTAAAAAATTACAAGCTACAAAGGATATAGAGATAAAAGATAAAGAGAAATACCAGAGACTTGTGGGAAGACTTATTTATCTATCACACACTCGTCCAGATATTGCTTTTGCTGTTAGTATGGTAAGCCAGTTCATGCATGCCCCAGGGCCAACCCACTTTGAAGTTGTTTATAAAATCCTAAGATACTTGAAAGGAACTCCAGGAAAAGGGATACTATTTAAGAAAAATGGTCATTTACGTGTGGAAATTTACACTGATGCTGATTGGGCAGGTAGTACCACAAATAGGAGATCAACTTCTGGCTATTGTTCCTTTGTTGGAGGTAATCTAGTTACATGACGAAGCAAAAAACAAAGTGTTGTAGCCATAAGTAGCGTGAAGCTAAGTTCAGGGCTTTAGCCCATGGTATTTATGAGGGTATATGGATAAAAAGACTATTGGTAGAATTAAAATTCATCACCCTTTTACTTAATTCATACTGATGTTTGGGGTCCATCTAAGGTTTTAACAAAAAATGACAAGCGCTGGTTTGTTACTTTTATCGATGATCACACCCGTTTAACTTGGCTTTACTTAATAACAAAAAAGTCGGATGTAAAAGAGGTCTTTGTTCATTATCATAAAATGATTGAGACTCAATTTCAAACTAAAATTCGCATTCTTCACTCTGATAATGGGACTGAATTTTTTAACGAACCATTAACCACCTTTTTACATGATAAGGGCATCATTTACCAAGCTACATGTCATGATACCCCTCAACAAAATAGTGTTGCTGAACGGAAAAATCGACACTTGCTTGAAATTGCTTGTGTCCTTATGTTTTCGATGCATGTTCCAAAATATCTGTGGGGGGATGCAGTCCTAACAACTGCTTACCTAATCAATAGAATGCCTACTAAGGTGTTGAATTTTAAAAGCCACCTCAAAGAGTTTTTTCCTACTGTCTGATTGTTCTCAGAGTTACCTTTAAAAGTTTTTGGGTGTACTGTTTATGTTCATTGAACCCTTCCTTCCCAATCCAAATTGGACCCTCGGGCTATTAAATGTGTTTTTGTAGGCTATGTTCCTTGTAAAAAGGCATACAAATGTTTTGACCCCCTAACTAACAAGTATTTTGAGAGTATGGATGTGTCCTTGGTGGAAACTCAATCGTTTTTTAGCCCAACTTCTCTTCAGGGGGAGTCATCTCTACTTGAAGAGAATTTTTGGGACACTTCACCTCTCCCAAACATCATTAGTCCTGAAATTATGAGCTCTAATCCTTTGATTTCAAGCATGGAAAATTCTTCGACAAGGGGAGAAACACTACAAACAGATTGGACAGGTCGAGATCCTGAACTTAAGTTTTATACTAGAAGAAACATAACTCAAAGGGATAGAAATCAGACAGTCGAACTAACACAGGACCAATCTAATACTCCAGTAAATGATCCTGAAAATTCGGGTCGTCTCTTAGTCCATCTCATAACACGTTGCCTAATGTCTCTGATTTTGATATTCCAATTGCCCAGAGAAAAGGTACCCGCCAATGTACAAAATATCCCATTGCGAACTATCTCTCCTATCATAGACTATCTGATAATCATAAAGCTTTCACATCCAAAATAACCAGCCTATTTGTTCCAAGGAATATACAGGAAGCTCTAAATGATTCGAATTGGAAATTAGCAGTCATGGAAGAGATGAATGCACTGAAAAAAAGTGATACTTGGGACATAGTTGATCTACCAGAAGACAAAAAAGTAGTGGGATGTAAGTGGGTTTTCACGATAAAATGCAATGCTGATGGTAGTATCAAAAGATACAAGGCCAAACTAGTGGCTAAGGGATTCACCCACACTTATGGAATTGATTACCAAGAGACATTTGCCCCTGTAGCTAAAATTAACTCAATTAGAATTTTACTCTCTGTTGCAGTTAATTTTGATTGGCCACTGTATCAATTAGATGTAAAAAATGCGTTTCTTAATGGGGAACTTGAAGAAGAAGTATTTATGAACCTACCTCCTGGGTTTGAAGCCGACCTTGGACTGAACAAGGCATGTAAATTAAAAAAATCACTATACGGTCTTAAACAGTCTCCTAGAGCTTGGTTTGAACGTTTTGGAAAGGCAGTCACTAGCTATGGGTTTAGCCAAAGTCAAGCCGATCACACTATGTTCTACAAACATAAGGAAAAAAACAAAGTTGTTGTTCTGATAGTGTACGTCAATGATATCATTCTTACAGGCAATGATGAGACAGAAATGTCTATTGTGAAGGAAAAATTGGCGAATGATTTCAAGATCAAAGACCTGGGATCCCTAAAGTACTTCCTTGGCATGGAGTTTGCTAGGTCTAAAAGTGGTATTCTTGTCAATCAAAGGGAGTATATCCTCGATTTACTCAAAGAGACAGGTTTACTCGGTTGTCAAATTGCAGAAACTCTCATTGAGCAGAACTTGAAATTGGAAGCTGCAACAGAAACAGAGGTAAAAGAAAAGGGGAAGTACCAGAGACTCGTGGGAACACTAATATACCTCTCTTACACACGTCCCGACATTGCTTTTGCAGTAAGTATGGTAAGCCAGTTCATGCATGCTCCTAGACCAGCTCATTTTGAAGCTGTCTTTAGAATCCTGAGATATCTGAAAGGTACTCCAGGGAAAAGGATACTCTTCAAAAAACATGGGCATCTACAGGTGGAAGTTTATACTGATGCGAATTGGGCAGGTAGCACAACTGATAGGAGATCGACTTTTAGGTATTGCTCCTTTGTTGGAGGAAACTTGGTTACTTGGCACAACAAAAAAACAGAGTGTAGTTGCAAGAAGTAGTGCTGAAGCTAAATTTAGGGCATTGGCCCATGGTATCTGTGAAGGCATATGGATAAAAAGAGTATGGAAGAATTGAAATTTGCTCAGATAATGCCCATACGCATATACTGTGATAACAAGGCACCAATCTCCATTACCCATAATCCAGCCCTTCATGATAGGACAAAACACATTGAAGACAATAAACATTTCATAAAGGAAAAAATTGATGCAGGAATAATATGCATTCTTTACCTCCCAACAACAGAACAAATTGCAGATGTATTAACTAAAGGGCTTCCTAAGTTGCAGTTCAACAAGTTAACGGACAAGCTGGCCATGAGTGATATCTTCAAACCAGCTTGAGGGGAAGTGTTGATTATTTGGGGATTATTTTCCTTCTTGTTAATATTTTATCTTTGTATTTATTGTAAGGATACTTACCATATTTATCTCCTTCCTTATTTGTAATAGGTTTTCTTTTATATAAGAAAATTCTTGTTAATAATATTCTACAAGAGAGAAATAAAATATTTCAGCATACCCTTATAAAAGTAAGAAAGACAGGTATCTTTTAATAAAAATAACCTTTTTTTTTTTTTCCACAGTTTCACTTTCTTTCCCTACATTATAAATATCCAACATATTCTTAGTTCACTGGGATCGGTTTGAAAGTGCAACTACATTTCTATCCTTATGGGCAGGTTGGCCTGGCTGATAAAATTAACACTCCTGTGAATGCTCTTTCTGGCGGCATGAAGAGGAAACTGTCCCTAGGAATTGCGTTGATAGGGAACAGCAAGGTGGTTATATTAAGCGACGCTATGTTCTCAATAATTCCTACATGTTTAATGTTTTAGTGTTGCAGGTTATTGTGCTTGATGAGCCTACAAGTGGAATGGATCCATACTCTATGCGCTTGACATGGCAATTAATTAAAAAGATAAAAAAAGGTAGGATCATATTGCTGACAACACACTCAATGGATGAAGCTGATGAACTGGGAGATAGGATAGCCATAATGGCTAATGGTTCTCTGAAATGTTGTGGAAGGTACAACCTCTGGAAGTACAACGATTCCATAGTCATTGCTAGAGATTCAAATACATCATGATTGAATGAAGCATGTTGACATTGACTTTTCACTTTATAAGTCCCAAAAGTTTTTTATTTCAAATAATGAATATAGGTGAAAAAAACCGATGCAAGAAAGGAAAGAAGAGTAATGAAGCACGTTAAACAGGAGTTGGGATAGCTTTTTTTGTTTCTTTTTAAGGGATTGTTCTCCTTATGTGCCTTATATTTTTGTTCCGTTGTTGCGTTATTTGATTATGTTTGTTTTTACTATTTTGTTATTCTTGTAACTTGAAGCACTAGCCTCTTTTCATAAAAGCTCAGTTTCTGTCTAAAAAAAGAGGGAAAAGAAAGGAAAGAAGGAAAAAAGAGTAAAATAAATAACTTTTTTATAGAAAGGATACCAAATTCTTCGTTAAGAAAATGAAAAGGGACTAATGCTTCAAAGTACATAGAAACCAAACACAAGGAAATTCTGAAATTAGTCACAAGGAATAAACTGAAAAACAAAATCACCCCAAAGAAAGCTCTAATTATGGGAAGATTATTCAATGCGGATTCTATATTGTTTCCTATCATCTTCTAAATTCTTGGATAAATATTTAAACTATAATTTTTAGTTTCTTTTCTATGTCCAAGGATATAAAATTGTGAACCGCTAAAGTAGATAGCTGTAGCAACAGAGTTAAATATGAAATAAGTATTATCATATTCCTCTTTAATTATCTTATACTTTTTCTTAACTTAATATCGTGCTTCTCATATGAACATTGGGTCCAACTATAAATTACAAAGGCCTTGGAATCAATTATTGACCTATCAAATTTTACACAACCATTTAAATATTACACGTCTTACGACTTTACTTGAATAGGATTTGTTCTATAGGTTGTCCTACGACCTTACTTGAACAGGATCTATTCGATAAGTTGTACAACTATGTCCTTGAGATCTAAGGAGACACGTTTTATTTTCTTTTATTTTTATTTTTGTTATTATATATATATTTTTTTGACAGTTCTCTTTTCTTAAAGCATCAGTATGGAGTCGGTTATACTCTTACTTTAGTGAAGGTAGGTTTCCTCCAACTTCTGTTTTCTCTTTCTGAACTTACTGAATGATGGTTTCGATAACTTGCAACCTTTGGTTCTCATTCCTTGTCATAATGTCTCCTTTCAGTCTGCACCTACTGTCTCCGTTGTGGCGGATATCATCTATCATCACATTCCATCAGCAGTATGTGTGAGTGAGGTAATCAATTCACCTACTTATTCCTTGCTTTCTATCCAATTATTAGCAATGATGTATGAAAAACATTTTAAGAATGTTTATGGTTAATCAAATCTTTTCCATGAGCTATAGTGACTGTTGTATTTAGATACTACAAAATCCCTTCCGGTTGACTTATGTTTGAAGAATGAAGATACATGCAAACAGTATCAATGTTTTCCTTGTTCACCAAGAGCACTCGTGAAAAATGTTGAAAATAAGTTTTGGCAGTTCACCTGTCAACTTATCAGCCTGCTTTATTGATTCTTATTTACTGAGTTGGTTTTCTATTCACAAGTTTTTCATCCCTCTGTCCTCTCCCTTTTTTCTTGGTTAAATTTTATTTTATTTTATTTATTTATTTTTTTTTTTTTTTTTTTTTGCATGAGGTTTCAGGAACCCTGGTTCCAAAGACCGTGCTTTACTTCAAGGCTTGGTGTATTATTTTAGTGCATATTATGCCTTCATAAAGAACATGTTGTGTTAAAGTTTGTCGAATGCACTGATAAAGTAGGTGAAAAGGAAAATTGATGGGCAGACTTTTTTCTGAAGTCCGTAGTTTCATTTGAAGCAATCTTGACCCTTTTTTTATACTTTTTGATTTTCCATCGTATATGATATACCATGCTTTTCAGGTTGGGACTGAGATCTCCTTTAAGCTTCCTATATCATCCGCTTCTTCATTTGAGAGCATGTTTAGGGAAATTGAAAATTACATGCAAAGATCAGTTTCTAATTCTGCAATTAAGTGTTCTTCGGAGACTAGTACTGGTGATAAAAATGACCATCTTGGCATTGATAGTTATGGTATATCTGTTACCACTCTTGAGGAAGTATTCCTAAGAGTTGCTGGATGTGATTTTGACGTTGCACCCAGTGAGCAGCAACAAAGCTCTCCCCTTACGAGTTCTGTGGTTTCAGATATTTCTGTTCATCAAGTGCCTAGCAAAATCTCTGAGTCTCAGCATTTTGGGAAATCTGAAAAGTCTGGGTTCTTGGCTCTTGTAGTAAAAAGAGCGTGTGGTTTGATATTTTCAACAGTTCTCAGAGTTATTAACTTTCTGAGTTTAGGGTGCTGTGGGTGTGATATACTATGGAGATCAAAGTTCTGGCGACATTCAAAAGCATTATTTATTAAGAGGGCCATCACTGCTCGTAGAGACCGCAGAACAGTTGTATTCCAACTTTTGATTCCTGTTGTATTCTTGTTTGTTGGTCTTCTCTTTCTTAAGCTCAAGCCACATCCAGACCAGCAGTCAGTGACTTTGACAACTTCAGAATTTAATCCAGAATTAATTGGTGGTGGTGGTGGTGGTCCAGTTCCTTTTGATCTGCACTGGCATATTTCCAAGCAGGTTTTCACTTTTCATGTTAATCTGTTCTTTTCTTTGCTTTGTGTATAAGGCTATCTCGCTTGACAGCATTGGGTACTCCTGGGCCAAGCTTTGTTCACAGGTTTTGAATGTGAAACTAATGCTTCTATCTGGCATTTGGTGGCGCAGGTTGCACATTATATCGAAGGCGGTTGGATTCAAGAATATAAACCTAGTGCTTATAAGTTCCCTGATGCTGAAAAAGCATTATCCAATGCGATAGAAGCAGCAGGGGAAACCCTAGGACCAATTCTACTATCCATGAGTGAATATCTGATGTCTAGCTTCAATGAATCCTACCAATCAAGGTGGCTGACACATTTTTATGTTTTTTGAAATCTGCATTATTTTTCATGTAGCTTTTGGATTAAGTGATAATGTGGATCCTATATTAATGGCCTTATTTCTTCTTACTCGAGATTGACACTCTAGCTTCTCTAGTTCTCTATTACTCCCTGTGTGTATCAACTTTTGATGGATACTGAAGGTGTCTAGTGCGTTTGTAGCAGTACCTTCTGTTACACCTTTTATTTATGATTCTTATGCTTTTCAGGTATGGAGCGATTGTTATGGATGATCAGAATGGTGATGGCAGTATAGGATATACTGTGCTGCACAATTGTTCTTGTCAGCATTCTGCTCCAACCTTTATCAATATGGTGAATGCTGCAGTTCTGAGGCTTGCTACTGGTGACCAGAATATGACTATCCAAACACGAAATCACCCTCTCCCCATGACAAAAAGCCAGCGCTTGCAACGACATGTATGTGATCTCTTTTTCTGTGTATGAGTATGGGTACATTTGCCGTGTATGAACTTTGTTAATACTCAGGGAAGGATGGCAGGCTAGTAGATTAGTATGTTGTGCTAATCCTGGGTCCTGTGCATCCCTCTCCTGTAGTTCTCAGAATCATGATGAAAATTGCTTTATTAGTTTCTTAGTAAGAATAAAAATAAATAAATTAGCCTTAATAAAAAGTCCCATGTCTGTTTAGCAAAATAATAATAATAAATAAATAATAAAACGGTGTTGGGTCACAAAATGACATAATCTTTCTCATCTCATTGTTGATAAAATTATCCTCAAATAAGGAATATGCTCTTCTGGCCCGCATTCCAGACCTGAATTGTCATCCATCATAGAAATTATTTGCTAAGCAGGGAATTCATTTGACTTGTGGCCATCCTAAAATATGTTACATGTTAGGTAAATCGGGATAAGATATTTACTATTCTGTTGCTTGATTGCTATTCTGCTTCCTTCTCATACACGTGAGGTTTTTGGAATAGGCTCTTATTAAAAATAGGTTAGACCATAGATTCTTCTTTTTTTTTTTTTTTTTTTTTTTTTTTGAAACAAAAAACAAACCTCTTCGTTAAGATAATGAAATGAGACTAATGCTGAATGTACAAAATGATACCAATAATAGACAATAGAGGATCAGTAGGTGTACCCGGGCATCTCAACTAGATTGACACCTCCTTAGCACTTTTATCATATCCATAAAAAACTAGAACAAAATGAAACAGAACCGACAAAACCCAATACACATCCCAGCTAAAACAGAGGCTGAAACATAGTGGGTTAGACCATAGATTCTTCTTGACTTCCCTTCTTCCAGATATCTTCTGAACATTGTTCATCTTGAATTCATATATCTCAATTTGACAGGTTACATTTTTTTATAGAAATTACATTCTTTCTTCGCCCACGTACAGTAAAATTATATCGACACTTGTGTGGTAAATAAAAAATAATAATTTTCTATCTCATCCTTCTCTCATACTAACTTGTCCTAACTTCTGGAATGTACTTAACACTGGAGTCTTTATCTATTAAATTCTGAATGAATCTTAATTATTATGTGCTGTATTATCCCTTTCAGTTATTTATGTCAGTATTTGTGTTTGCTTCAATCTAGAAGAATGTTATCATTTTATAGGATCTGGATGCTTTTGCTGCTGCTATCATCATTAATATAGCATTCTGTTTTATTCCTGCATCGTTTGCTGTCTCTCTCGTGAAGGTAATACTTATAGATCCCTTCTTAACACAGGATAAATTATTTGCTTTATTCATTCGGTAAGTGTTTGTCATGGTTTGACAGTTGCAATTTAGTCTCAATGGTCTTAAAATATTCAATTTAGTCTTTATGCTTTCAGCTTGGTTTCCATTTAGGTTTCCATTTAGTCTATATAATGTGTTAAAAGTCCCAGTTTGGTACCTATGGTGTAATCAAACATCACAAATTGTTCCAACTATAAAGTATTGTTTTTTTTTTTTTTTTTTTTTGGGTAATGTGAGAATAAGCTAATGTTTTTATTCGGCTAAATGTGTTAGTCTACAGCATTAGGGAGTATTAGGGTTTAGGGTGGAATAAAAAATTGAAGAAAATATGTCAAATTTTCAAGTGAGTAGATGATGTGCAAATCTCAGTTACCTTGCAATACCATTGTAGAATCAAAATTCCAAAATATGGTGTTTCTTTCAAATATCTCAAGATTTTATACATGGTTTTGAAACAGGTGGGTAAGATAAATAGATGGGCAAATTGCAAAATCTACCCCTGAAGTATGATGTAATTGCAATTATACCCTCAAACTTTTAGTTCTAAAAATTGAACCATCAAACTTATACAATTGTTAAAATTGGACCCTCAAGCTTACAATAGTCGTAGAAATTAGACCCCCAGATGATAAAAACTAAACTCTCAAACTTATACAATTGTAATTTAAACAATTATGTAAGTTTGAGGGCCCAATTTTAGCACTTGTATAAGTTCGAGGGATCAATTTTTACGATTGAAAATTTGATGATATAATTGCAACTACCACCATACTTTATGGGTAATTTTTGTAATTTGCCCTTGTCAACATGAAACCAAAATATGAGAGAATGGTGGTTATTTAGACAGTGGACTATTGGAATGGATACGGTTGTCAAAGACTAAAGCCATGGATGATTTATTATCTGACATATTGCTTGATGCAACACAAATTCAAGGAGAAAAAAGAGTCTGACAATTGAAAACAGCCAAACAAACCAAAAAACCACTTAGCAAGATCACTAATTACTCAAGGTGGCTGTCGCAGGCAAGGTGGTGACGGTCGCAGGCAAGGAAAAAAACAGTCTAACAATTAATATCAG
Source organism: Citrullus colocynthis (assembly GCA_031780015.1). Lineage (NCBI taxonomy): Eukaryota > Viridiplantae > Streptophyta > Magnoliopsida > Cucurbitales > Cucurbitaceae > Citrullus > Citrullus colocynthis. The sequence continues at coordinate 2,823,681 of QLSR01000086.1, forward strand.
CGGCTCTAATACTATGTAAAATATGAATTTTTTCACTAATTACTCACAAGACAAAGGGGTTTCTTAAATAGAAGACGTGCCCCATTACTAAACCATCATGGGTTGGCCTAGTGGTAAAAATAGTCTTAATAAATGACTAAGAGGTCAAGGGTTCAATCCATGGTGGTCACCTACCTAAGAATTAATTTCCTATGAGTTTTCTTGACACCTAAATATTGTAGGGTCAGGCGGGTCGTCCCGTGAGATTAGTTGAGGTGCGCGTAAATTGTGCCTGGACACTACGGATAATAATAATAAAAAAAAAAAAAAAAATTTTTTTTTATTTGGAAAAATTTGTGTATTTGAATTACCCTTAAGGAACAAAAATGGGATTTTAAAAAAATTTAAAAAAAAAATGGAAAAAAAAAAGGAAAAAAAAGTAAAAAAATAAAAAAAAAAAAAAGAAAAAAACATTACTAATAAGGAAAAATAAATAAATATAGCAAATATAATGCAATAAATACAATGGAGTCATTCACAAAATAGGAAATAATCAATATATATACATATATATGTAGTGCAACCAAACGAAAAAGACCTTGGTATCCAAACAAAAACTTTAGAAAATGATGAAAAAAATCTATATAAATGCATTTGAACATTCATTACATGATAAAGGATTTGATATTTTATTGAATGATTATCTTGCTTGGAATATGCTTAAATTGGATTTTGAAAAATCATTTCGTATGAGAAAGTAAAATTAAAAAGATCTCATTTCACTTATTTGTCAAATAGACTAGTACTTATTTTAATATGCCACAGGATAAAATTATCTAAATTTATGCAGGAACGTGAAACAAAAGCTAAACACCAGCAAATGATCAGTGGGGTAAGACATCTCTTCATTTGCTTCTTTTCATATAGTTTAAAATATATTAGCCTGACATTGTCTTCAAACGACATTATGTTACCAGGTTTCAGTGCTTTCATACTGGATATCTACTTACCTATGGGACGTTATCAGTTTCTTGGTTCCTACTTGTTTAGCACTTGTACTCCTTTACATCTTTGGTACGTCTATTCTCTTTTAATTATGCATTTTCTGGACTTCTGATGATTATAAGTTTTATTCCACTAAGTTTGTTCGATTATTATGCATCTTTTGCACCCACTTCCTTTTTCTTCAAAATCAACATCAGTCTTTTGTACTCCTCTGAACTTTTGTGGAGGGCTTTGGGATATCATATTTATTCTTGTCACATTGTTCGATCTAAAAAATGGATGCAGGTATGGATCAATTCATTGGTAAAGGTAGATTTCTAGCAACGGCTTTTATTTTTTTGGAATATGGACTGGCCATTGCATCATCAACATATTGCCTTACATTTTTCTTTTGGGACCATACTGTGGCTCAGGTAGAAGAAAAACCACCTATTTAACCGTACTTAAAGTACATGGTATGAACCATCATTATCTACCAAAATATTGTCCCATTTTCTTTGCAGAATGTGGTTCTGTCGGTCCACTTTTTCACTGGACTTATTCTTATGGTTATTTCATTCATTATGGGGCTTATTGAAACAATGGCAAAAACAAATTCTTTTCTTAAGGTTGGTTCTCTTTATGCATAATGTATTTTGGTTCTCGATGCGAATATTTAGATTATTAATGTGGTGAAAGTATGTTATTAGTTGTTAAAAAATTAATGTTTAATTTGTCATATTTATTTAAATGTATAAATCTTTATTTTGCTTCAATATGTTGAATTTTAATTCTTAAACTTTCAAAATGTAATTTTAATCCCGAATAATATTTATATTGTTATCAAATATATATATATATACACATATCCGTGAATTTTCGAGTCTGCTTGGGCACACCTCAACTAATTATTATTGAAAAGTAATAATTACATTAAATTAAAATATTAAAAATATACTAATATCCAATCTAAACACAACAAAACTAATACAAATTTACCCGCTCCCTCAAGCTGAGTTGTACGTAGAATTTAAGCCATGTGTGTGGCTGAATTCATTGAAGCTCGTTCTTGGTAGTACTTTGGTGCAAATGTCAGCAATTTTAGGGCAAGATGAAACAGAGTTCAGCTCCACTTTGCTATGGCCTACGGGTGAGCATAGATTTGTAGTGGTGATTCATTTCTTAGTGGTTTGTTTTGTCATTGGATTCTGTTCGGTATCTAACAAGCTTTCCTGCAAAGTCACACAAAAAATTGCAGTAACAACAACTAGTAGCTTCCTTGGCATTAATCAACGCAAAAGAAAACAAATGTCTCAAGCTACAATACAGCAGCAGAATGCAGAATAAGAAATAACACAGTTATTCAGCTTTTCAAGAGAACTAGTTCTCTCCAGGCTACTCTAGTCACCAAAAAACATTTCCTTACACAACGTACAAAAACCTACAGAAACCCCAGCCCTTCATAGTACATGCTGTACAACACGTTTCCTCCTGCCGAAATAACAAACGTACTCTTCATTTACCTTCTTACCCCTCTTGGTACGTCTTCATAATCGAACACCTCACAAATTCTGTGCTATAGATTGTTACTTAGAATATCGCAGAACATTTTGATTAATTCTAAGTTTCTATCTTTAGTTCGCCTAGTAGCTTCTAAATTCATATCTCTTCACAAATTTTCAAAGCAAGAGCTCAATACCCACTAGAGGCCACCGAACAACGATGACAAGGGCGATGTTGGAAGGAGATTGCAGCGTAAGGATGACAACCAGCGGCTGGGGTTCGCGTGGATGAGTTTTCTGACAAATGGGGTTTAGCTCTAATAACCACGTAGCTTTTGGAAGAAAATAATTTTTCTCATTAAACAAAGGACCAATAATAGGTAACCTAAATGCAAGAGATTATAACTAAGGAAACAAATAAGATACACGAGGAACTCTTCTATCATCAATTGGTTATGTGATGGAATCCATTTTTATTTAATAGAAAATATATTAAATAATAGTTAAAAGATTAAAAAAAATTAAGATCTAATTTAAACATAATAATGCTATAGACCAAACTACAGATTTGATATTTAATTTCATAAACCAGAGAAGGATTTGTTTCCTGTTTGCTACAGAGACCACATAGTCTTGACTCATTGATAGGAAGAAAAGTTTAGACTCAACTATGCCATCACCGTAACTTTCTTATCTGTATTTTGTGCTCATCTATGAGCCATTGTCAAAGAATTATGAACTTTTATCACATTACCGTTGATTTTCATGTCTGTGTGCAAACTGTGGCAATGATACTATTAGTCTGGACATCTATGCAGTTCTGCTTATCTCTGTTCTCTGTTCTCTGTTCTCTGTTCTCAGGATATTTGTTCTCTCATCAGCAAGCATGGATTTAGCATTAATTTCTTCTGACTTTCTCGGGTATTCATGCAGAATTTCTTCAGAATATCTCCTGGGTTTTGTTTTGCTGATGGACTTGCCTCATTGGCTCTTCTTCGGCAGGGGATGAAAGATAAAACAAGTGATGGGGTTTATGATTGGAATGTTACTGGTGCCTCAATTTGTTATCTCGGTGTAGAGGTTTGTCTTTCTCTCTTCAATAGAAGGTTATGTGACAATTTATTGAACTGCCCTTACAATTAATTTTAGGGGAGTAGAGATGACTTGGATAATTTTGGAAGTTACTTCCAAATCGCTAAATTGAGTGTAATTAAATTTCCATAAACATGGAAAAATAATAAAGATAGTCCATGAGTATCAATAAAGTATCAAATATGTAGTTGCAAATTACAATGTGGCAGCCTCAATATTACATTCAGAATATTGCTCTTTCGGTATCAAGAAAACGATTTGATTCATAATTCAATTGCATTTATTTTTGGCTGATTGACATTTTGACAATCAAAGTTAGATTTGATACGTAATTCAATTGCATTTACTTTTGGCTGGTTGACATTTTGCCGAGTCGTCATGGTGAAAATCGAGCAAATACAGTGTTAAATGTTTTCTCAGTTGTCAATTTAGAACAACTAAATCTCATGTATGCAATAGATTTGACCTTATTTGGCTTTTTCCGCCCTTTTGTCAGTCCCTGTGTTACTTTCTCTTGACGCTTGGTCTTGAACTGCTGCCTCTCCATAAAATGACTGCAACTGCCGTCAAGGAATGGTGGATGAAGCATCTGAGGAACAGTCGCACAAATCTTAAAACTGAAACTTCATCCCCCAGCTTGGAACCTCTTCTTGCGCCTTCTTCAGAGTATGTTATTCCTGACTATGATCTTGATGTAGATGTGGCAGCAGAAAGAAATAGGATCCTATCAGGCTCTATCGACAATGCCATTATCTACTTGAGTAATCTTCGGAAGGTATTTTCACCTTTTTTTTCCTCAACTGAATGTATTTCCACTTTTATGTTCAACTAATTATGATGGAATTTTTGTTGATAGAATATTTCTACGTCTTGATCCTTGCTTTTTTGTACGAAACTGTATTCTTGATTTGATTCATGGAGGATTAAATCTTACTTATTAATCTTAAATTGTATGACCTTTTGTTGCTCATCAAATTTGTTAAATTGCTGCATAACCCAAAATTTTAAAATTTTAAGTAGATAGGTTATGATGAATTTAATTTTATATCATACTTCAACCTCCCTCTAACCTGTGGGCTTAAAGATTTGCACACGAATGAACTAGTAAGTTTAATTTTAGATCAAAACTTCAACTTCAACAAAATTAATTTGTGTTTCTTGGTGTTACTCCCAACATCTCAAAGAAATTGACAGGTAATTTACGTACTCTTTTACATGATTTTTATAAGGAAAATTATATTTGTCTCAATACTTGGCTTAGTTCGGCAATTTCAACTTAAAATTAATGTCATCAAATCAATTAATACCTCTTCAAAACTAAAGAAGAAATTAATCTCGTCTCAGCCAGTAAATCTGATAAAATTCAAACGTGCTGTTGAACTACAAAGGTGCTCAGAGCAAGCCAGACTAAGGGGCCATGGGCAGTTTGATTGGGGGAACATGAGATTATTTGAAGCACTAAAGTTGTTGCTTGAACACTTTTCTACCTCTTTCATTTTTTTTCTTTTTTTTCCTGAGTGTTGGTGGCAATGAGAATGAACATCGTTGTGCTATTTTAGCCATTTAAAACCATTTTCAGGTATATCCTGGAGAAAATTATTTCCACAAGAAAATTGCAGTGGATTCTTTAACTTTTTCAGTTCAAGAGGGAGAATGCTTTGGGTTTTTAGGCACAAATGGTGCTGGGAAGACAACAACTCTATCAATGCTTACTGGTATAACGTCACTTCCCTTTCTTTGTCTTTGGAAGTAACAATCTTGATAAGAGTTCTAGCACATCTAATAATTTTGTATGAGAATCCAAACCTTCACTTAGATAAGTACTGGGCAAATGTATTGAAATTATTTTAAAAAAAAAAAAAAAAAAAAAAAAAAAAATTTTT
>QLSR01000086.1:2834882-2881114 GCA_031780015.1 Citrullus colocynthis
AAAAAAAAAAAAAAAAAAAAAAAAAAAAAAAAAAAAAAAAAAAAAAAAAAAAAAAAACTAAAGTTGCAAAATTTTCTCAAAATGCAGTTGCCTTATGGAGAGGATGGTCTCTCGCTTGCAGATGCTTTTGGACACATAGAGAGAAACAGGTAAAGGATCTTTGTCATTACTAATTTGTTATTCCTCCTATAATAATCTTAATCACTTTCCTCGTCTAGCAATCTGATCTATGTTCTGTTGTGATGTTTTCTTTCCTCCAGAAAACAGCTCGGAATTGCGGAATACAGTCTCAGTCAATCGACATTAGAAACGATATTTAATCATTTCGCGTCTAGTCCTTAATTCAAAGTAAAGATGCCACTTCATACTTACATAATGTGCATATTCTCTCATTCAAGAAATTTTCATGTGCCACAACTTGAGTAAATATAACAGTGTTACATAAGATTGATTTGGATGTTCCAATGTTCACAATTTACTTATTTTAAAGCAAAAATGCATGAGGTTCTTATTGCTCAAGTCTATTCAACATTGGGATCACCCAGTTTTTCTTCTGATTTGAACATGTACTCAAAATCATTTTTAGCTTAAATCTACTACTTATTTGACTGATCTACCTATTTTCTACCCCCACTGTATTAAATCTATCACTCAGTTCTCTCCAACATTTACTAGATATTTTAAAGTATTTTGAAATGACAAAATCACTTTTATCATGTGCAAGATCATTCTAAAACGCACCTTTAATCACTCAAAATCAATTTAATGTTTAATTTACATTTTTTAACACAATTTTTACACTATTAAAATAGATTTCAAATGATTAAAAGCATTTTGGGAGTGATTTTGAAAATAATAGAAGTGATTTTAACTACTTTAGAATCACTCACAAATATGCCATTTAGTAATAATCTTAATGATAAGAACCTGTTAAATTCATTGATCAATGGAAATTTAACTACATTAACCTTTCTAAAAAGAAGTTTATTTTAACTACAATCATATAAACTGAAAGATGGAGCTTGTGCCCATCATTTTACATGTTAGCCATCAGGCTTTATTAGTCTTTTAGAAATATAAAGGGAAACAAAGTCAACTCTTTTTTTTCCATATGTATACTTCTTCATAATGCACTATTCCCTAGCTTAGTAACTCTACAAGCCACATGATTCTTCTTTAGTAGCCTTTTTAAAACTCTAATAATAATTGCTTTTCTCCACTTTGGCCTTCATTTGCATGATTGAGATAGTAAAAAAGTTGCAGTTTCAGTAATCTCTTCTGCCCTTTTTCTCTTCCTCTCTCTCTCCCCTTCTTCCAACCTTACTCCAAACAGCTTTGGCCTCTCATCTTCCTCTTCTTTCTTTGAAATATTTTCATGCTTAGCCACCAAATCAAAAAGCTCTCTACACTTGTTTTTCATGCTTACAAGCTCTGAGCTTAAGGCTCCATTTTCCTTCTTCAACCTCTTGTTCTCATCCATTAGAGTATTGTATTGTGAAGATGATGAGTTCGAAGAGGAGGATCTTTGATCTTCATCAATCTCATGTTGTTGTTTGTTGGTCCATGTCTTTCTTCTTCGTATTTCGCAGAGCTTTTCCTTTTCACCCTTTTGAAATTTGTCATTGCAAAACTCCCACCTTGTTGTCGTCACCTTTCGAAATCCCTTCAATAAAACGAACAACGAAAATTATAACTTGAGTAAAGGATTGACCAACTTATAGATTTGTTTAAAAAAAAAAATTGAATTTCTATTTTGAATCAATAAGATTTATGCCTAGTTGTTTAATTTCCAAATTTCTAGAAATGTATTTTAAAAAATCTTAGTTGCTTGGTATGTTTCTCAATTATGGTTGCTCAAGGGTCTAAATAAAGAGAACAGCTCGACGGATTTTATATAACCAACCATGCTTGCTTGCAAGAACATTCAAGCTCAAGTACTATCCTCGTGAGTATATCAACCTAAATAGGAAGGAGATTATTATTTGAGAAGGTTGTCAAAACGTGATTATCAGTGCACTATTTGATGTATGTAAGAGTAGTATCTCAAAACACTAATGGTTTTATTAGTATGGGTATACAAATTTTCAAATCCACATTCTACAACTGTTAGGAGACAGTTATATTGTAATGATCTTATTGAATAATTTCTCACTTGGAAGAATTGTCTTCCTATGTTTCGAGAAATGTTTTGTGGAGACAAGAACTAATCATTCAAAGAAGCAGACACTAGAGAGTTAGTAACGGGTCGGTCTTAATAAATATCTACATTGAATTGTATTGAGAGGTTCAAAATAATTTTCAACAAGTTCTTGGGAGAAAAAAAAAGGTATATTTTGTTTGAAATGTTGTAGATTCTATTACAACAAGATTGTACAAGTAAACAAAATTAGACTTTTAAAAATTCAATGATAATTAGCAAAAAGAAAGGACATCTAAAAAAGTTGAACTTGACAAAGATGCATAAAGAAGGAAGAATAGACCATTTATATCGATATTGAAAATAATTTCATTAACAAAAGAAAAAAAGTACAAAATTAAATGAGTATGCTTAATTAATATGCCCATAAGAGCCAACAAATATGATTAATTATTTTATTTGTGAAAATTAATAAAACAAGATGTCAAATATAGTAAACTTCTTTATGATACAAATTCAAATCAAGTTAGGTTAGACAAGTACAACTTAAACCTTTTCTTGAGTCTGAAACATGAATGCAAATAAATCAAACTTAATTAGTAAACTAAAAAATGAGGATGTCAAAATCTCACCCGAAGACTTAAAAATCTCAATTTATAATTAGGTCAAAATCAAAGATAAGAAAAAAAAATCTCAAGTTATTTTGAACATAACAAGAAGTATTAATTTACTCTAAAGACTAATAATTATTAAATATTATGCTACTCTATTTTGATAATACATATACAAGTTTTTTAAAAAATATATATATTTACCTGTTTATATTTTTGTTTAAAAAATACAATGAAAAAAAATAATAAGGACGAGGTAAAGATATACAATTTTGGAAGAGGGGTTTAGGTTTTGTTATGTTTTTACTTAAAAAAAATGGAAAATTAAATAAACATATGAAAAATAAGAGTGAGTTGGGTTTTTGTATTCTTCCTTATTTTCTTTCTTGCATTTTCAAATGAGATTGAATTTTAAAAAGAGTATCATTTATTCAATTTGCATATAATACTAAAATTTAAACAAATGGGTGGTGATTTATACTAATTTTTTTGTTATAACTTTTGTTTATGTAGAATCTTTCTTGAAATTTTGGAGTGCCAAATTAAGGAGCAAACCCAGAATAAAGTTCGATAGGTTCTTTTTTAATCTTCTAATTTGTGTCTATTGAAATGAATTTCTAAAAAGAAAGTATAGGAGTTCAGTAGACTCAATTAGACACAAAAGTGTGAGTTGGGATTCACCTCTTAGGTGTTTCTGTTTTCCTCTTTTTTTTTTTTTTTTTTTTTTTTTTTTTTTTTNACTACAGGATAGCCACAACCAGATCTTATGTCTTTTCTTTAATAGGATTTGTAAATTTTTTTCTGTCTGTATCCATGGATGTATTTGCTTTTCTATATTCCAAACCAATTAGTTCAACTTTTTTTTTTTTTTTTTTCTTTTTTAAACAGATCTTATGTCTTTTCTTTAATAGGATTTGTAAATTTTTTTCTGTCTGTATCCATGGATGTATTTGCTTTTCTATATTCCAAACCAATTAGTTCAACTTTCACTTAACAAAATTTAATTTACTTATGCCAACGCTAGCAAAAAGATGCTTTTTTGACGGTTCGAAGCTCCATCAATAATAAATATCTGTTCTAGAGATTTATTAGACACAACCAAAGTTTAATTAACTTACCACCAAAAATTTTAATGTGAAATGTCAAATTTATCCAATCTTACATTATATAATGTTTAAATTATCTTACATTATATAATGTTTAAGTTTGAGAATTTGAAGCGTAAAGATAAAAAGTGAAAAACTTGTATAACTTTTCCTTTTGTCTTCATTTTACTCTTGTTATTCTAACCGATCTGACTTCAAATCTCCACAGCATATTTGTGATTTTGAAAAAATAAAAGTATATGCGTGAAATAAGTTTTTTTTTTTTTTTTTTTCTGAGAGAAACATGAAATAGGTAAATAAGAAACAGAAAAGAAAGAAGAAAAACGTACATAGGTATTAAGTTGACGAACAAAGCTAGAGAAATTGCAATGCTTAAACAGCTTCGGCAAAACATCTTTAGCAAACTCCACCGTCTGCCAAACCACAAACGCCGTCCCGTCGTCGTTCCACGATATCACCTCGTCCGTCGCCGGATCCTCCACCACCATGTAAGTCTTCAACAGAAACGGTGGCGCCGTTGACTTCTTTCTCATTATAATCTCACTCTCTGCCGTCCGTGGCGGCCAAGACGGCAACCCCTTCTGATCATTTTTATTATTATTGCTCACTCCAGATTCCATTAACACAAACACAAACCAATTCAATAAACACACAGAGAGAGATATATGAATGAAAAAATGGATTTTAATGTTTTTTTTTTCTTTTCTTTTTTTTTTTTTTTTTTCTTTTTTAAACAGATCTTATGTCTTTTCTTTAATAGGCTTTGTAAATTTTTTTCTGTCTGTATCCATGGATGTATTTGCTTTTCTATATTCCAAACCAATTAGTTCAACTTTTTTTTTTTTTTTCTTTTTTAAACAGATCTTATGTCTTTTCTTTAATAGGCTTTGTAAATTTTTTTCTGTCTGTATCCATGGATGTATTTGCTTTTCTATATTCCAAACCAATTAGTTCAACTTTTTTTTTTTTTTTTTTGGTAGAGAAGAATTTCTGCTCTCTCGCTATTTTGTGTTTCTCTCTCTAAAGAAATGGGTGACCATTTCTATGTTTATAGTCAGAAATTCTTGGCTGATCAAATAGTAATCTGTGTAAACTAATTTTCTATTGTGTGTTGAACAATTTATTAAGAAATATTTTTTTAAAAAAAAAAAATTTATGCTTATTTTCTTTTAGTTCATTACAATAGTTCGCATCTTTTTAACTTAAACAGTTGAATTTTAGACAAAATTCAAAAATAAAAACTAAAAATTATTTTTTTTAATTTTCAAAACTTGAATTGGTTTTTTAAAACATTGGTACAAGTAGATTACACAACAAAGAAATTTAGAGGTGAAATTGATATTTATAGGCTTCATTTTAAAAATTAAAAATTAAAATTAAAATTAAATAGTTACCCAAAATTATAAATTTTTAATTTGTGGGTGTCTTTTTTCTTTTTGGATGTGGTGTTGAAAAAGAATGAATTTTGCTTGCTGGGTAAAAGTCTAAAAAGTTGGAAAAAGGGTATGGTTGGTTTTGATGATGACTAAGGCTAAAGCTTTGGGAATGGATGTATAATTATTGATTTTGATGCTTTCATATTAGTTTAAGGGAGAAAATGGAATTTGTTGTTGCTGTTTTTTATAGATATATTTGCATTTGCCTTTGACTAATTCATAAGGTTCATGTAATATGGTTTGTGTTTGACTAAAGCATCTTTGTCAAAAGAGTGAGTTAGAGGTTTTGCGAAACTAAAGACTTCTTCAAGGTTAAACTATAATTTGTGTTTGAAATTTTGACAATGATATGGTTGGTATTCAAGTTAATTTATGAATTGCAGAAAGTTTTGATTATGTTTTACCATTTGTAGTTTTTTATGACTTTTGGTTAAATGCAAACTTAAGTTGTGTTATGGGCAATTTTGGACCAAAGAGCATAAACAACATTAAGGGACGAAAGAACGAAAAAAGCAACAAGGTTTGGGCTAAAAGTGGTTGTCCAGAGCAAAGTGGATTAGGTTCGAATCGAATTCCAAAATCCATCGTATGAAGATAGACAAGCTAAACTCCACTTAAACATAGAAGGATGGAAACTCAGAACTGACTAAATACACTGCGATATAGCCAATATTATCAATCATGCTTGTCTCAAAGGGGCCTCTATCCCCAAATTGACAAAAGAGTCAAGTTTGTATACTTATGCCCCCTCAAGAAAGACAATCGATCTAGATTTTGCACTTAATGCTACTTAACTGTAGTGGATGCAGTTTGTTTCACAGTTAATGTACTTCTACACAAATGGGCACGTATACTTCTACAGCTGATGGACAGTCAGAACCATCTGTTACACAACTCACACAATATCTACATTCTCCCATCCCCACATCAAACCTAACTAAGAATATCTACATGTCACACTAGACCAAACCATTTACACAAGTCTGGGGAGGAATCAGTATGCTTATATTTTGAAACTAGAGGAGATGAGACTTTGGGTAGGCTAAATACTGAGAACTCTTTCATTACTTGAGTGGGAAAGAAAATATAGAAAAATGTGAGCTGGAAGCTTAGTGAGTGAAAATTTAAAAACAATTACAGCAATATCTTCTAAAACATTTTAAGTTAAGAACATTTTCTATGTCCAAAGCATCAAGTAATCACAAGTTCACATCTATGGATAAAACAATGAGATAAAACACCATGAAACAAGTAAACTTTACATCACTTAAATGTGTAACTTCACATTAAACATGTACCCACAATCCTTACACTAGTAGAATTTTGGTCTTTGCCCACACACAAGAACGTTAGTAGATCTTCAAAAATGAGTCGGTAAAGCTTCTGCAAACGTTGTTTTGCGTGGGCAGACAACGTCGACGAAGGCCGTAGGGAGATCTTCTGTCCACGTTTTTTGACATTTTGTCGGCAGAAATACCCACGTAATGAAACGCGTAGGTAGAAATAGTTTTTTTGCTCACGTTACAAACGTCGGGAGAAGTTGGTTTCTAGCCACACATCAACATTCGTGGGCATAAATTGAATTTCTGCCCACGTTTTATCCGTAGGCAGAAATTGATTTCTGTCCACGCATCAACATTCGTGGCCAAAAATAACATTTCTTCCCACGTTTTATGCGTAGCCAAAAATCAATTTCTACCGACGTTTTACTTTCCATCGGCATAACTCGATGTCTTCCCACGCATGAAATGTGGCCACAGCTTTATAATTACCAACAAATTTATTATTATAATATTATATGCTTGGGGATCAATATTTAAAATAAAAACAATCTTAATTTCCTGTAACAAAATATATTTAATATCATAATAATAAGTTTAGCCAATTTTCTGTTACAAAATATGTTTAACATCATAACAACCCCCAATTCCTTGAAAATATAAAATTTAGAAAACTATCTTGGTGTTTGTTTCCTAAGCTATATTAGCTTTCATTTTGCTATAAAAATGAACAAAATAATATTAAATACACAAAAGATGGTTCTGTTAGTTGGTTGGTCTTCACAAAAAAATATTTTCTTTCATCAGTTGGGTCTTAACAAAAAATTAACATTTCTGGCCTTCTTCAAAATATATAGACCTGAAAAGCATAATATTGAACTCCAATAAGCACAACATGATCAAAACTAATAAAAGAAATTAATTTGCATGACTTTCAAAATGATATTCAAGACCAACTAAAAAGTACCTCAAACTCAAAACCAACCTAAAACTTGTCTAAGTGATACTTTCACCCTCAAAACAACTTAAAAAGTGGCTGAAAAGTGTCTAAATGGCACTTTAACTCTGAAAACAAGTCCAAAATGCACAATTATGATCTCTTAACTCAAAACCAACCAAAAAGTGGCTAAAAAGTGTCCAAATGGCACTTTGACTATAAAAACAAGTCCAAAATGCTCAATATGACCTCTTAACTCAAAACCAACCAAAAAGTGGCTAAAAGGTGTCTTAAACTCCAAAAACAAGTTCAAAATGCACAACTATGACCTCTAAACTCAAAACCAACGAAAGAGTGGCTAAAAAGTGTCTAAATGGCACTTTCACTACAAAAACAAGTCCAAAATGCACAATATGACCTCTTAACTGAACACCAACCAAAAAGTGGATAAAAGGTGTCTTAAACTCCAAAACAAGTTCAAAATGCACAACTATGCCCTCTAAACTCAAAACCAACCAAAGAGTGGCTAAAAAAAATGTCTAAATGGCATTTTGACTACAAAAATAAGTCCAAAATGCACAATATGACCTCTTAACCTCTTAACTCAAATCCAACCAAAAAGTGGCTAAAAGGTGTCTTAAACTCCAAAAACAAGTCCAAAATGCACAACTATGACCTCTAAACTCAAAACCAACCAAAGAGTGGCTAAAAAGTGTCTAAATGGCATTTTGACTAGAAAAACAACTTAAAATGCACAATATGACCTCTTAACTCAAACCTAACCAAAAAGTGGCTAAAAGATGTCTTAAACTCCAAAAACAAGTGCAAAATGCACAACTATGACCTCTAAACTCAAAACCAACTAAAGAGTGGCTAAAAAGTATCTAAATGGTACTTTGACTACAAAAACAACTTAAAATGCACACTATGACCTCTTAACTCAAAACCAACCAAAAAGTGGCTAAACAGTGTCTAAGTGACATTTTCACCCTCAAAACAACTTAAGAAGTGGCTAAAAAGTGTCTAAATGGCACTTTAACTCCAAAAACAAGTCCAAAATGCACAACTATGACCTCTGAACTCAAAGGCAACCAAAGAGTGGCTAAAAAGTGTCTAAATGACACTTTGACTACAAAAACAAGTCCAAAATGCAGAATATGACCTCTTAACTCAAATCCAATCAAAAAGTGGCTAAAAGGTGTCTTAACCAAAAACAAGTCCAAAATGCACAACTATGACCTCTAAACTCAAAACCAACCAAAGAGTGGCTAAAAAGTGTCTAAATAACACTTTGACTACAAAAACAAATCCAAAATGCACAATATGACCTCTTAACTCAACCAACCAAAAAGTGTCTAAGTGACACTTTCACCCTCAAAATAACTTAAAAATGGCTAAAAAGTGTCTAAATGGCACTTTATGTCACCCTGTTCCGAACTACCCTTTCGTAGCCCGAGATGGACCACGAGGACAGCAGTCATCAACTCCGTTGTCGACTCCCACTGTCGAACTTACTTTAGCCTTCTCCTTAACCACACTTCTAAGGGAAAAGAATCCATTATCTCGACAAACCTCGGCTTAGTCTGGCAACGGGAACTATCATGCTACCTGGAAAATGGAAAACATATAAAAGGATGAGCTAAAAGCCCAGTGAGTGACAGATTTTGTAAAACTATCTTCAAAAAGAGGCATGTTACAATCATTATAACATAAAATACGTAATTCAAATCATCATTTCTATAAAATCATATTTTCCAACTTCTTAATCAAATCACACAAATACATTCCAGAATGGTTGTACATGAAATCAGTTTGTTCTTAAAAATTTTCCTTAGTTGAGGCGGAGCGAAACTCAACGCTCTCAACGTCGAAAACATCCTTAGTTGGGGTGGAGCAAGACTCAACACACCCAACGTAGAAATCATTCCTGGCTTAATGCAGAGCAGAACTCAACGCACCAGCAATATTAACCTCTATGTGCACATAGGAATGTGGTGGGTTGCCAAGTACCTTCTCCATGTCCCTCAGTTCTGGGTCCCGGGGAAACTCACATGACTTCTCATGTCCCTCAGCATTGAGCCTCCTCTAAAACATTTTAGAAATCAACATTTCACATAAATAGTTTATATGAAACCTTTCATGAAATATAAGATATTTCTCGATAAACTACATTTCACAACATGCTTTTTAACATCTTATAAAAAACAGATATAACATGCCTTGTGAACAATATATTCAAGCATCATGCTTTTCAAATAAACACTTTTTCATCAAATCACAGCTCATAATAAAATCAGAACAACATTTCCAATAAACCATTTTCAAAGAAAGAAAGGTACCACTCACAAAAACGCTTTAAGGATAGTTCCTCCTCTTTCCAGCTATTTCCAATTTCCCCAGCTTCTTGGACACAGCGTTCTAACCCTGGAACGCAAGGCTTTATATTCCTCTGGCAGCTCGGTTGGTCGCAACTCTGCCCTTGGACGCAAGGTTGATAGCTAACGCGAGGTGCAGCCTAACTCTTCTTTACTTCTTTTTTTGGATCGTCGACCTCTCTTGGACACAAGGTCCAACTTGAATGCATTGTTCGTCTTAAACGCAAGGCTGACACCTTAGACGCAAGACAACTTCTTTAACACAAGATAGCTAAGTTGTCAAGAATATCTTCTCTCTTGGCCACAGACTTCTACTACAGACGTAAGGATTCCTCCTTTCTGCCTTCTCTCACTCTTTTCTCTCAAGAATTCTTACTTCAGCATCATCAGTCGCTCCTTTTCCCTCAAGGTCCTATTTATAGCTTTGGAATAGAGGGCTTGTCATACTACTTCTCCTCTCTTTTTTGCCACTTGTTTGCCACATGTCACGCTGCATGCCTAACCAACCATGTATTTATCCAAGCGTCACCTTGCATGCAATACTCAACATGTCTTCTAACACCTCCTACATATAAGTTGTCAAGTCTATATGAAGCCACCTAGCCTGTATAAGCTTATCTTATGCGTCCAACATATTCCAATATACAAACTATTCATTCAATCATACTACCCCTATCCGTCCATTGAATTTCCTTTAAGGTTTTAGCTTCATTACTTACTTCCTTTACTCTTTACCATAATACCTTTGAACCCGTTTCTCCACCGCATACTACTAGGCGTCAATGTCCCAAATGCGTTTGCACCTTACCGCATCATACCATGCATCCAACTTTCTTCCCTTATGTCAAGTCTTAACTACAAATCATTCTCTTGTGTGATCACACATCCGACGATGTGATTTACCATTCTTAACCAAATCCAACTCAAAACCACCCTTTATGCATTTGTACTCTTTGCGTTCACCTTTACTTCATTATGCATCCATGATCTTCCTCCTATCCTTGAGGATTCCTTGATTATCCCTCTATGCGTTCTTGGGCTTGTAATCCAAGGTTATTCATTTAACCTTTTATTTGTACTAAAATATTTCTTATGATAAATTAGTATGTGTCCACCTCTTAGTCTAGTCTTTAAGCTTACTTCTCAACCTTCTGCTTTATCCAACACTCGAGAACATCCATTGATAGTAGTCTATACTCAGTTTGCTATAGTATTCTTTCCCCGATTCCTCACTATGCATTTATCCTTCCTTTCCGAGTTTTGGATCTCTTTCCAATACTCCACGTCATAACTTTACTCCTTTTTGCTTATGCGTCTTACCTTTGCCAATGCTTACATCTTCTTCATAATTACCTCCTACGCGTTTCACTTTTTTTCATTCAAGCTCTTGGATTACTTCCTATGCGTCCACCTTCATCATGCGTTACCTTAGTCCTGACCATGCATCTAACATGGCCTCTTACTTCTTTTCTTTATAGGCTCTTCAACGCGTTGATTTTTAAAAGTAGAGTGTGACATTTTAACTCCAAAAACAAGTCTAAAATGCACAACTATGACTTCTTAACTCAACCAACCAAAGAGTGGCTAAAAAGTGTCTAAATGGCACTTTGACTACAAAAACAAGTCCAAAATGCACACTATGACCTCTTAACTCAAAACCAACCAAAAAGTGGCTAAAAAGTGTCTAAACTCCAAAAACAACTCCAAAAATGCATGAATTGGCTACAGTAAATGCAGGATAGTCACAACACATTATAACTTAAACATATAACGAAGGTACAAACATGCATGAATTAGCTATCGTAACTGCAGGATAGCCACAACACATTATAACTTAAACATATAATAAAGGTACTAAATGCATGAATTGGCTACCGTAACTACAGGATAGCCACAACCATAATTTTGAACTTTAATTTTAAAAAAATAAATACCTAAGAAGTTGAAGGTCCATCGCCTCTAGTCCCAACAATTTTTGAACGTTGGTCCATCTATCTTCCCATTTCGCAAGTTGACTCATTAACTTCTCATTTTGCTCCGCCATCTTTGCGTACTTTTCAGTGAGTTCATCCAAAACAAATCCAAAACAAATCCAAAATGTATAACTATGACCTCTTAACTCAAAACCAAGCAAAAAGTACCTAAAAAGTGTCTAAGTGACACTTTAACTCCCAAAACAACCTAGATAATTCTCAAGAGTCTTCATAATATCCAAGACCAACCAAAAAGTACCTAAGAAGTGTGTAAATAACACTTTATCTCCCTAAAACAACTTCAAAATGCCTAAGTATGACTTACAAACTCAATACCAATCAAAAAGTAACTAAAAAGTGTCCAAATGACACTTTAACTCCCAACTACAACTTCAAAATGCCTAAGTATGACTTTTAAACTCAAAACCCACCTAAAAGTGTCTAAGTGTCACTTTGACCCTCAAAACAACTTAAAAAGTGCATAAAAAGTGTCCAAGAGACTTATTAACTCCCAAAACAATCAAAATTCAAAATGTCTTAAGTTCCTAAAAAGTGTCAAAGAGAATTTTGTAACATGTTGATTAATAAAAAAGTTACACTTGGAAGTTTTATTTGTCCAACTACAACCCAATAATTTTGTGCCATGTTGATTATACTTTAAAGTCTTATTTGTCCACCTACAAGAGTGTTCCGTTATTGATAATTCTCTAAACAACCTAATTATGAAAATTCATATATTTTTTATTCTAGTTTAAAGTTTTTACTAGAATAATAAACAAAAGTAAAAAAAGTAAAAAGACCAAAAACAAGTTCGATAAAAGCAAAGCAAATCAAGAAAACAATTAATGAGAAGCAATTCCACTGATAAGTATACACAACAAAAGAAACAAAAGATATACTTATAACGAACATTTCATCAAACAGATAATAGCTTCAAGTGTCTAAATGAACCAACCTAAATTCAACCCATCAAGAGTGTCTAAGTGTCCTTTTGAGTTTCAAAAGCAACAAAAATGTATCTAAAAAGTGTATAAATGACATTAATGACTTTCAAAACAACTTGAACATATTTAAGTGTGACTTCCAAACTCAAAATCAACCTAAAAGACCAACATTAATCATTTTCATTGTAATTTCATCATTCTCATTACAATTTCATTCAAATTTTCACATGGTAGTTATAATATTTGGTAAGTCTCAGAATGCAAAGTCCACTAATTTAAACTATGTGTTTCAAAACGACAACTAATCTTCCAAAACGAGAACTAATTTCATTCAAACATTCATTTGCAGAGGACAATTCTAGATCCAAAAAAAATACTCAATTAACAAGTCTATATCACTATGGAAGACAACTCTAGATCCAAACAAATAGTCAATAAACAACTCACCCACGTTTACTGAGATGGCGGCAACCACGAGCACGAACGGGGTTGTCTTCCATGAGCAAAACGTCGGGCACAAGCAGAAACGGCGTCGGCAAAAGCAAGACGGGGGTGTCGGCAGCAGCAGACGGCGTTGATCGGGCGACAGCAGCAGCAGTGGTTGTCGTTCGTCGCCTGCGAGTGAAAGAAGATGGGTGGGAAGAGGTTTTTGTAGGGTGGGGTAGATGAAATAATGTGGGTGAAGATGTTTTTTTTTTATGTAAAAAGAAAAATAAAATGAAAAAGAAAAAGGAGGAAGAGTGACAGGTGGGTAAGTAAAAAGGAGGGGGGGGGGTGCGGGGAATGTTTATGGGTAAAAATATGTGTGGGGAAAAAATAAGTGAGATTTAAAATCTTCTTGGCCACATTCCTTGTGTGGGCAGAAATTAAAAGTTCATGCCCACATTCTTGCGTGGGAAGAAACTAAATTCATCGACAGCAAAAACCAACTTTAATGATTTTCACTAATACCACACTACTTTTTGCCCATGCATATATTTTCGTCGGCAGATATGCTTTTATGCCCACGCATTAAAAATTCGTTGCCAGAAATTAGCTTTGTCGACGTTTTTTGTTGTGTTGGCAAAAAAAAATGTCGGCAGAGACAAAAATTCTTGTAGTGTTAGTTGAGGTAGAGGAAGCTCAATACACTCAATGTCATAACTTTAGCTGATGTAGAGTAGTCTTAATACATCAGTGTCGATGCTTTTATCCTACGTGCACGCAAAATGCCTGCAAAGGGCTAGTATTTTCCCAAATACCTTCTTTAATCCTTTAGTATTGAGAATCCTTTGGACTTCTCAAATACCTTATTTTAATCCTTCAGTATCGAGAATCCCTTGGACTTCTCGAGTACCTTCTTTCATCCTTCAATATAGGAAATCCTTTGGCAACCTGTAATGCTACGGAAACATATTCACACAACGGGGCAATCATAACAAGGGTACTAAGCATAATGGGATGAAACATCCTTTTAAACCTTAGAATTTATCATTAACAATCATAAACCATTCTTAGCATAACACAAGTTATCATCATTCATACCATGTATGCTTGCTAACATTTGAACATAAGAAAAATATAACTTCCTTGTAAGCTGCACATTTTCATGCTAGGTATTAAAAGTAAAGTTAGTGAATCGTGCTTAATGCTTAGCAAAATTAGTACAAAAACTTTCATAAGAAATTATAGCTAGAGATCATAAATGAGTTCATTTTAAGCTAACATATGTCACTCGCAGTTCAGGCCTGCACTCTTAGGGTTATAGGCTTCTCCAAGCTCAGTTTAACTTGGAATATCAGTTAAAAGGCTTAGATCATCTCCTTAAGGTTCCCACATCTCCCATAATACTTAAACTTCGTCCACATTGGGCAAAATCAACTTAAATTTCACTTATTCTATCACCATTGCCATTTATGGATTTTTATGCAAAAATTCCCAACATTTCTTAAAATACTAAAAAATCAGTTTAAAATCCAACACACCATTGGCTACATTATTTTCCCTTCTTTTAAAGGTTAAATGAAAATTATGTTTGCTTAATCAAACTCCACTATTCCCATTTAATTTTTACTTAAGTCTTTAGGTCACCTTTGCTTATTTATTTTCAACTTACACTTAAGCAAAGAAGAATAGGAACTAGAGTTTACAAGTTATTACTCCCTTTTTAAGAATTTCGTACTCGAAATTCGACTAAAATCATCAGGAAAATAAGTGAGGATACTTGATCTTCACTCTCCCAAGTAGCTTCTTCTACTTTATGATTCCTCCATAAGACCTTAATGAAGGAGTTAGAAACAAGAATGCGGAAGCAACTAGGATCTAAGACCTTAATGAAGGATTAATCAGGGTCGGAGTCGAGGTCGAGGTCGAGGGCGAGGCTAGGATACCCTCCCCGTCCCCACCCCATCCCCGGATGGGTACCCAAGTAATGACCCCGGTTTGACCCCCGCCCGGGTCAAACCGAGGATTCCCCGACCCAATAGGGTCGAGGCCTTGCTGGTTTTTGTGTCATCTCTACATGTATGCTTGCCAACATTTGAACATAAGAAACATATAACTTCCTTGTAAGTTGAACATTTTCATGCTAGGTATTAAAAGTAAAGTCAATAAATTATGCTCAATGCTTATCAAAATTAGTATGAAAACTCATTTTAAGCTAACATATGTCGCTCATAGTTCGGGCCTGCATTCTTAGGGTTATAGGCTTCTCCAACCACAGTTTGACCTAAAATATCAGTTAAAAGGCATGAGATCATCTCCTTGAGATTCCCACACCTCCCATAATACTTAGACCTCGTCCACATTGCCCAAAATCAACTTAAATTTCACTTATTCTATCACCATTGCCATTTACAGATTTTTATGCAAAAATTCCCAACATTTCCTAAAATACTCAAAAATCAGTTTAAAATCCAAAATTACCCATTTTGAGGCTAAAAATTCAAGGAAATGTCAATTTGGCTTCAAAATGCTCACCAACATCCAAAATGGTCGTCGGCATTCAGCATGGGTGGCAAATGGGCGGGGTGCAGACACTATGGGCGTAGGTGGCAGGAGGCGTAGATGGGCGAACACAAGCGGGCGTGGGCAGTAGATGCCGCATGCAGGTGTGCAAGCGAAGACACAGGTGACAAGTGGCACACGAGGCGCATGCGTGTATGGGGCTGGTGTGTGAGGATGGGCGACAGCCTAGGTAGCCTCCTTCAACCTTCTGCTAGCAGTCCCTTGTTTTTAACCTGATATTTCAAAGCTCAAAAACACCTTTTCCAATCAAATAAACTCCAAATAAATTTCATGAAACTCAAGATAGATTTCTTAACTTGCTTACCAACAAAATTGGGCACTTAAATCTTCCCAGAACAGAAGAAATATTTCAATCTGGTTAAATTTCATCCAAATCCGAATCCTCTGATTTACCTGGTTTCAGTAATAACCTCTGGTTTTTTCATGTTTTCTCAACCTTTCCAACTCTGATTCACTTCAGCAGCCCTAGGGTAGATTTCCAACTCAATCATCCTTCATTTGGTCCAAAAATCACAAAATTTGCACGAGTTGTTTAAGAGAACCAACCCTTTCTTTCAATTGCTTGCTTCCAGCCGAACTGCTGTTTTTTTCCTTCCAATCATAATAAGACATCTAGTTGCTTGCTTGTTCTTCTATGTGGCCCTTCCTCACTTCTCCTTATCCTTATCCACCCTAAGCAAAATTGTCTCTTTTAAATTAAATTTTATTCATTTAATTAATTTATTTTATTAATTTTCTTTAATTAACTCCTATTTAATTTATTTATTTAACACGTAGACAAATTAAAAACTTAGAAATTTTGTAACCCTCAACAAATTCTCCTTATTAATCAACTCCCAACACATCATTGGCTACATTCATTTCCCTTTCTTTAAAGGTTAAATGAAAATTATGCTTGCTTAATCAAACTTCAGTATTCCCATTTGATTTTTACTTTATTCTTTGGCTCACCTTTGCTCACTTATTTTCAACTTGCACTTTAGCAAAGAAGAATAGGAACTAAGACTTACAAATCATTACCCCCTTTTTAAGAATTTCGTCCTTAAAATTCGACTAAAATCATCAGGAAAATAGTGAGGATACTTGATCTTCATTTGATTTTCACTCTCCCAATTAGCTTCTTCTACTTTATGTTTCCTCCAGAAGACCTTAACAAGCGACATTGTCTTGGTTCATAACACCTATTCTTTTTTGTCAAGTATATGTACAGGTTCTTCCTCGTATGATAAATCTTCCTTAAGTTGAACGGGTTGAGACTCAAGAACATGAGTTGGATCTAGAATATACTTCCTTAGTAATGGGTGTTGGTGTTGCCTATGGAGTTCTCCAAAATTTATGATGTGTTTCATGTCTCATTACTAAGGAAGTGTATTCCAGATCCAACCCATGTTCTTGAGTCTCAGCCCATTCAACTTAAGGAGCATTTATCATATGAGGAAGAACCTGTACAGATACTTAACAGAAAGGAACAGGTGTTACGAACCAAGACAATTCCGCTTGTTAAGTGTTGGGTTTTATGTCCTAAAACTCGTGGTTTGTAAACTTTGGAACATATTCTTAATAAAGTTGTTATCGAGGTTTATTTAGTAAAGATGTTATTGAATATGTGAATTGCATCTACTAAATCCAATAAAGTAAGAACCCCTAGCTATAGTATAAATACTTAGACTTTATGTGTAGACATAAAAGCGAATCAAGTTTAGGTAATAGCCAAAACGGTCTATAGTATAGGGATAAGGTTGGCTACCTTATCTTGAGGACATTATGGATGTGGTCCACTTTGTATTTGATACAAATGATGTGATCCTATATAGTTCATGTAGAGACATGAGAATGGAGTCATCCTATGCAATGAGTTTGCATAAGATCAGACTGTGAAATAATCACTTTTACTTTATAATGCCGTTTACTGTTAAGACTGATTATTTCAACATAAGAACCTAGGTAACTCGATCTTAATCCTGAACGAACTATGAAATCCTATTTATTTGGGATTATAATTTAATCTGCATGGGTGAGAATGACCCGAATTTGCCGACTCAATAAGCTTTCCATTTTAGGGATGAGACTAGGTAGATAGCTGGGAATGTAATCTTACGAGATGAAATTCCTCCTATTCTAGGTTAGTAGAGAAGTTGTTCCCTTAAGTGCTGACTCTGAATCTTGAACAATGGGTCTCACCCTCTCATTGGCCCGAGAGGGACTCAGTTTGTTGGTTGGACCACAAACCAATTATTCATTAGAAGATTAGTGGGACTTAAGGAACAAGATGTAATTACAGGAGTAAAATGGTAGCTGTGACCCAATTGTAATTACGCTTGTGAAGGATCGACTTACTAATCATGGTTATATCAAGTGGACAGAAATATATCAACAGTGAGGAGAGTGCAACTATTGGGCTATAGTGGAGTGTTCCAGTAGTTAATGAATGTTAATTAACTAGATTAAAGAGTTTAGCTGGTTAAATTCGGATCGTTGGAGCTCATGATCTATAGGTTCATTAGGTCTCCTTGTTAGCTCATAGACTAATCCTTAGAATAGTGTGATGAAAGAATTTGAAAATGTTCAAATTTGTTTAAGGAGCAAGTTTTACGATTTGTTCGTTTTAATTATGAATTAAAGGAAATTGGAGATTTTAGAATATTTAAATATAATTTAAATATTACTCGGATGAATAAAGACTCATCGGGTTGGAAATTGATGGGACAAGTGGAAAATTTTATTAATTTAATATAATTAATTAAATTGTTTAATTAATTATTATTTAAATTAATTATATATTTAATATGAAATTAATATTAATTGATTATTGGAATTAATAGGAAATTGGAAAAAGAAAATTCATTTAAAATGAATTTTGGAAATTCATTTTTGAAAATGAACTTTTCCAATTTTGCATGGAAGTAGGAGGTGAAGTTTTTGAAACTCACCTAACCTCTTCTTCTTCCACCTCCTAATTGATTCCCTTAATCGCCATAATTGGTGTCAATTCCATAGGAAATGTGATTTGGTTGAGTTCTTCTTGATATAGAAGAAAGATAGATGGAAAAAAGGTTGAGGAACTTGGTGAATTTTTCTGAAAATTCTCATTAACGCAAACTCTCCAAAAATCTCTTTTTTTCTCATATTTCTCCAAATTCTTCACAATTTGGATCCTGCAATCGGTTCTAAGGCCAGAAAATAACAAGGAAGACTCTTATAATAGTTCACGAAGTGTTCGTGACCAAAATCTTGGAGGAAATTGTTTCAATTTTGAGCTACAACAAGTAAGTATCAAACTACTATTTTTCCGTATTTTTATAAGAAGCATGTTTAATCTTCAAAATTGAAGAAATTAGAGTGCTTTAGATCCTAGTTGCTTCCGCATTCTTGTTTCTAACTCCTTCATTAAGGTCTTATGGAGGAATCATAAAGTAGAAGAAGCTACTTGGGAGAGTGAAGATCAAGTATCCTCACTTATTTTCCTGATGATTTTAGTCGAATTTCGAGTACGAAATTCTTAAAAAGGGAGTAATAACTTGTAAACTCTAGTTCCTATTCTTCTTTGCTTAAGTGTAAGTTGAAAATAAATAAGCAAAGGTGACCTAAAGACTTAAGTAAAAATTAAATGGGAATAGTGGAGTTTGATTAAGCAAACATAATTTTCATTTAACCTTTAAAAGAAGGGAAAATAATGTAGCCAATGGTGTGTTGGATTTTGAACTGATTTTTTAGTATTTTAAGAAATGTTGGGAATTTTTGCATAAAAATCCATAAATGGCAATGGTGATAGAATAAATGAAATTTAAGTTGATTTTGCCCAATGTGGACGAAGTTTAAGTATTATGGGAGATGTGGGAACCTTAAGGAGATGATCTAAGCCTTTTAACTGATATTCCAAGTTAAACTGAGCTTGGAGAAGCCTATAACCCTAAGAGTGCAGGCCTGAACTGCGAGTGACATATGTTAGCTTAAAATGAACTCATTTATGATCTCTAGCTATAATTTCTTATGAAAGTTTTTGTACTAATTTTGCTAAGCATTAAGCACGATTCACTAACTTTACTTTTAATACCTAGCATGAAAATGTGCAGCTTACAAGGAAGTTATATTTTTCTTATGTTCAAATGTTAGCAAGCATACATGGTATGAATGATGATAACTTGTGTTATGCTAAAAATGGTTTATGATTGCTAATGATGAATTCTAAGGTTTAAAGGGATGTTTCAACCCATTATACTTAGTACCCTTGTTGTGATTGCCCTACTGCATGAATATGTTTCCATAGCATTACAGGTTGCCAAAGGATTCCCTGTACTGAAGGATGAAAGAAGGTACTTGGGAAGTCCAAGGGATTCTTCATACTGAAGGATTAAAATAAGGTATTCGAGAAGTCCAAAGGATTCTCAATACTAAAGGATTAAAGAAGGTATTTGGGAAGTCCAATATTAGCCCTTTGGGGGCATTCTGCGTGCATGTAGGAAAAGTATCGATGCTGATGTATTGAGACTACTCTACATTAGTTAAGGTTATGACATTGAGTGTATTGAGCTTGCTCTACCTCAACTAAGGATTGTGCGTATTTGAGTCTTATTTGCTCCAATTTTAGGATATCAACATACTTATTTCTCCCAAGACTTGTATGTGTAAATGGTTTGGTCTAGTGTGGCATGTAGATATTCTTAGTTGGGTCTAATGCCAAGATGGGAGAATGTACATATTGTATTTTTTTTTTGTGAGTTGTGTAACAAATGGATCTGACAGTACATCAGTTGTAGATATCTAAAGTTGTTTGATCTTTATTTAAAGTGAATGTTGATCTTGTATGCCAAGTACTTTAAGGAAAAGGTAGTATGGGCAGCTATGATGTTGTTTTCAACAAATTAAACAGGTACAGGTGGACAATGAACCTCACAGGAAGGGTGATGCTTGTTGTCTTCACATCTCTTTCCAGGTTAAAAAGGTAAACTGAGAGGCGGTGTGACACTAATTATCAAGTAAAGCTTAAGACTCTTATTAAATTAAATGCATTGAGATCTATTAGATTCAAAAGCATCCAAACAGACCTAATAACATTTGCATTACGCTAAAGGGTTCCATTGTGTGATTAACTAATTAAATAACCTAATTAATTAAACAATTTTTCTTTGAACCTAATCTACACATGCATTCTAGGTTTATGGAAAGCCTATAATCCAGCATTTACAATATTCAATTATTTGCCACTAAAGTGATTCAAGCAAGACCAAAAATTAAAGAAGAGTGCAAGCCTAAATCGATTAGCAAAGACATTCATTCATCATATGAGGGTCAATCCACCAACAAACTCACATTTAAAAATTAATCAAGATTCAAAGAAAAACATAAATAAGAACACAAGGTTCATTCAACAAAATCTCAAGAAATTATATAGATTCTTGAAAATTGAAGAGGGAGAGCTCCAAATCCATGATTACAAAGGAAAAATGAACTAAACCTAAAAACTAATGGTATAGATGGATACAGGATGAAAAAACAAACAAAATGAGCGGTTATTCTCCCAAAATGACCATCAAGATCAAAAGTTATGATCTTCAAAGTGTAAATTTCATAATCGCATGCAACGCCTAGGCGCTCTGAGAATGATTGCTCTTGGGTGTCTAGCGCCTGGGCGCTCTCTTGAGGGGCATAATCATCCTTTCACATCCTTTGAAGCCTTAGGTCATTGGTATCACTCCTAATAGCTGTAAATCAACTCCGAACGGCACGTGACACTCCAAAATGTATATTTTGCTTGAGAATCTACACAAAAAAAAAATGTCATTTAAACACATTAAACATAACAAGCAAGATAGATTAAAGACATATATATAGCTCTTGAGAGCTATCAAAAGGCAATAAAGGCCAAGACCATACTCCCATGGTTTCAAACTTGGAAGTGGAGACTAATGTTATGGACAATTTTGAACCAAAGGATAACAACGTTAAGGGATTAAGGAATAGGGAAGACAATAAGGTTTTGGCCAAAAGTGGTTGCCCAAGACAAAATGGAGCCCTATAAAGGAAGATGACATGGTTCTTAGCTCATGCCATCTTGTGAACCGAGGACAACCCAAATGAATCATTAGAGGAAGGATGCCCCACAAAGTAATTGGCCCAAAGAAGGAAGAAATAATTCGAATATGACTTGAAAATCTTGAAAGAAGAGACTTCGGTATGTAGATCTTTCCATTTTACAAACATTATTCTTCTTTGAAATACAAATTTATAGTTGTTGCCACATGAAAGTCAGATAGGTTTTACCTTGTATGAATTTTGGCATCAACAAGTTGTATAACTCAATTGGTTAAAATATATATTATTAGTTAGGAGGTTAGAGGTATTAGTTCACTCATCCTCACATGTTGAATAATTCCAAAGAACTGTTGTGTTTAAATGTCATTTTGAACAAAGTTCAACCAGTTAATTAATGCATAATAAAAAAGGGTTAGAAGTACTTCAAATCCTCATTTGTACATGTATTATTGAACTATAAATAAATAAAAACTGAGGGAAGCGTATCAATTTGGTATTTTTAAAAAAAAATAATAATAAAAATGCATTTTTTTATGTACAGAAAAACAAGAAGAGAGAGGAAGATGAAGATTAAATAAGAGAGAGAGAAAAATGGAGTTTGAAGGAGAGAGAAAGAGCCAATGATGTAAAATGAACTTCAAAACATAAGTGTGGGCCCCCACATAATTTAAAAAATGTAGTCTAATTCAAACTTATTTTGGGATAAATGGAATTACAAGCTTGGGCGTAAGAATTGTAGGGCCTACAATTTTTTATTCTCATTCCATTATATTACAATTATAGATAAGTAAACACATTAAGTGAGAAACTGAAGAATATAAAACATAATCCATATTAACTTCCAAATAGACCTTGATTTACTGACAAAATTATCACTTGTTAATTTAATATAATTCATGACAATATTTAAACAATGGCAATAATTAGTGCAACTTTTTAAAATTAAAATTGAAAGTTGAATTAGGAATAGATTGAGATTGGATTGAGTTCAAGTATCATTTAGACATATCTAACGGTTCGAGTTGTAAATTTCTCCAATTCAAACAACCCTTATAAAATAATGAACCCAGTCTACTCCAACCCAACCATGAAGTCTTGAGTTGGGTTGGATTGATTCAGGTCATTTAGTCTTTTAATTTTTGTTCAAAGTGAAATATTAATATGAAAATTCTTTATTTATTTATTTTCAAAATTAAATTAAGATAAGTAACACAATTTTTAATTATATTATGAAAATTACATTCCAAAAACATGAAATTTTATTCTTTAAATTGTTTGAATTAATAATCGGGAGGAGAATCTTTCCTTTCCCTTTCTTGCCCCTACTTTATTAGTAAATGTATATTTTGCCATTTATCAGTGGAATGCAACTATTTAAATGCAAGTGTCTTTTAACCTATATTGTCATTCGTTGATAGGACACAACAATTCGAATGTAAGTGTCTTTCAAGTCTAATAGGTACAATTGATGATAGAACATGCTTGTTCAAATGTAGGTAGTTACATATCGACCTAGTGCGCATACACATATGGGTACATCATGTAAGTCCTCACTCTTCTCACATTGTCATTTGAGTTTTAAGTGAAGTCGTACTAGTTGTGACTTAGTTGATTTTGGTGATATTTAGGGCTTGAGCTAGGCGTTGAGGTAAGTGGCGGAATTGGTGGATGGCAATGAGCTATGGGAAGTTGGTGAGTTAAGCTTACGGGGGAGCTAAGCGTTAAACTCAATGAAGGAAGAACCTCCAAATGAGCTTGAAGTGAAGGAGTTGGGCGATGACAGGTGGTAACCAAGAGGTGAGTGTTTAAATTCTTTAAGTTTTGAATTATATTTACAAATATATTAATGGTTGGTTAGGTGGCAAAACAAGAGAGTTTGGGCAAAAATTAAATGAAGGAAGTTGTCAGTGGGCTTAGGCAACTGAGTGTTATTCGTGATGTTAGGAGCCTGGGTTGCATGCGTAGTGTGCGACCAACTATGTCCACGCTGCATGCCTAGTGGGTGGGCAAATGTGCTTGTCGCGCGCCTCAACACCACATCTCCTCCACACCGCTCAACATCAATGTAGCAACTTCTATCACACCCCAATCCGAGTTACCTCTTTAACCTAGGAAGAGATATAAAAACATGGATCTTTTATAACATCTACCACTTATCCCATTATATCTTTTGTTTATTGAACATGCATAGCTTATTTAAATAACTATTCATAGAACTTGTTTACAGATGACATAACCCTAGTGTTATACAATTCCCTGCCTATGAAAAATGATAGCATTATATCTAGGCAGACCTGGTCATCGCACCACAATGGGAACTTGACTGCTACCTGGAAAGAAAACATAAGAAAATGGTGAGCTTCACGAAGTCTAGTAAGTGGTCAACGTATAACTAAAGTTCATACGATCCTCAAGAATAACAGACGTTGTAAGATTCACTAATAACACAATAATAACAAAGATAACCTCAAACTTCCCATTCGGCTTAATCTCGGTACCGAACTATTTTACTGGCACACTCTTGCACAACAATTCATCCAAGCTCTATGTGCACATAGCCTAAAGGATAAGAAGTTAGACCCATCGGTCCTTTGACAATCCCACAAGAGATACCTCTCACAGGATGAGAAACTAGGTTTTCCGCACCCCCTGACCATCCCGTGAGGTTTTAAATCCTGCACATGCTTAGAACTAGATCCTCATTCTAACCATCCTGTGCAGTTCTAGAATCCTTAACACACATCACAACCCAAAGTTTCATCATAGCTAATACGCAACAAATAATAATCGAAATCTCACGATAGTATACATATTAGCTAAATAGTAACATCACACAATTATAAACGACCTATTGAGCTATTAGTAACCACTCACAAGAACAATAGTTGCAGTACTTTTAAGCTCCATTTCCTTGTAAGTTAGCTTAGTTTAGGCTTTTCGATTCTTCCTTAGCCTCTAGAACTAAGGAAACAGCAATGGAGTACCCTTCGAAACTCTAGAAACTCTTCTAGAGAGCCTAAGCACCTCCCTTGGACATAGGACAACTCTTTTGGACGCAGGGTAGACTGTGTTGGACGCAAGACAGCACCGCAACTCCTCACTCTGCTTAGTTGGACGCAAGGCATATAACCTTGTCAACAGGAAAACATTTTCTTCGACGCAAGTCTGGCTTCTTGGATGCAAGGTACCACTTTTTACTCTTCGACCCTCTTTCTTTTCTTCTCTCAGATGAGCTTCAGAGGAAATTTGAGTGAGTGAACAAGCAACTCTTTGGTCCTATTTATAAGAGTTGAATGACAAGTTTTGTCATCTAGTCCTTTCTCCTTAGATAGACGCTTGAGCTTACGCTTGGCTCCATGCATGCAAACTCAACATGCATCCACATATATGTTTCTTTGCATGATAACTTAATCATGCATCCTGACACCTTCTACTTGTGATGTATTAGACTCCAACGAAACCACTTAGCCCAATATTTTCCAACTATGCGTCCAATCTAGGCCCAAGAGTTGAGTCATGCATCCAACCTGCTTCCTCTATGCGTTCATCTTGTATTTTTTAGGGTATGGTCTCTTTTGCTCTCTTTTTCTTCTTCCAAGGGATTCTTAATTCATTTTTCAAGACAAACGGAGATCGAACTAGCATATAATCCATTAGGAGCCCATCAGTAATTGTGAGTGACAACTGTGTTTTTAAAAATAGATTTATCTTATTTTGATTTGGAATCTTGTTTTCTTGAAAGTAAGTTGTGTTTAATTAATTGAGCATGTTTCCTTAAGTTTGTAGTTATGTTATCTTCAAAGCATGGTTTGACTTGAATTTCCTAATGTGCTAAGTTATATTTGAAAGGAGAAAATGTACTACTTCATGCTTAACTAATTTTAAAAAATTTGTACGATTTACATTATTTAATGAATATTGTACCCTAGAAATAAGTATCAAAGGAACCAATACTGAAGGATAGAAAAAGGTATCAGGACAGTCCATAATGTATAGGTCTTTGGGACCCACTATAGTTAAAATAAAGGCTTTGGGTCATGTGTTGGGGTGCTAGCCCTTTTGGGGGCAAGTTTACGTGCACACATGAGAGATTTGATATTGATTGTATTGAGTTTACTCTACATTAGCTAAGGTTATTGATGTTGAGTTATTAAGCTTGCTCTACCTCAACTAAGGTTATGGGTACAGGTTTTTAGTTTGATTTTTATTTAATGTTGTTTCCTAGAAACTTCCAACCTCGTTTGCTTAGCCTACTCAACCTCGTTCTACTTCTGCTATAAGTCTTCAACAGCCTAGTTTTGTAGTATTTTGTATATGTTCTTAGTTTTGGTTTTATTATCATGTACATGCGAGTCTGTTAGCAGGGAATGATGTAGTTTGTGAGCAAACGTATGTACAGGGTACATGGTTGTATATGTTATATGGTTGGTTTGTACATATAATCTTAAGGTTGTTGTAAGTTTGGTGCATATGACAATGAATATGTTTTTATTACGATATTTATTATAACCGCTAATCAGGTGTTCAGGTTAAGCAAGATAAGGGTGGTCAGCAGGTATCGTAAAAGAGTCGATATTTACTGTCATCACATTCTCTCTCAGGTTAAGAGGATAATTTAGGTGGAGATGTGACACATCAAGATAAGATGATATCAAATAAGAAAAAAAGTTATTGAATGTGCCTATGTAAAAAAAATTAAAAAAGAAAAAGAAAAAAAAAACTTGGGGTGATTGATTCACATTGATGAATTTTCGCATGTTGTGTTTCTTGATTTTTTTCTTTCTCGATCTTTTTCTCACTGGTATTTGACTTCATTTTAGCATAATTGTTTGTTACTTAAGAAGTGAAATACATGCATTTTTGTTATGAAGTATTGAAATTTGGTGGTGGCATCATACTATGACTCGCTTTTGTTGCATTCTTTAAAATAATTTTGAGGTTCTACGTAATTACCACTGATAAAATCATCAAGAGTATTCATCACTAGTGTATATAAAAATGAAGGAAATACTTATAGACTTAATAATATGTTCGAGTTTGGTTAACTCAAACTAATTTTAGGT
Source organism: Citrullus colocynthis (assembly GCA_031780015.1). NCBI lineage: Eukaryota > Viridiplantae > Streptophyta > Magnoliopsida > Cucurbitales > Cucurbitaceae > Citrullus > Citrullus colocynthis. The sequence continues at coordinate 2,861,784 of QLSR01000086.1, forward strand.
GAACATATATACCAATAACTCAATTCATACAATTTTGATTTGATTTGAACCTAATTCAACTCAAACGATACAAGTTGAATTGGGTTGATGCGATTTTTGGATTCTTTTTAAATACTTTAGTCATTATAATTGAAAATTTAAAATTTTAAAGAATAAATGAAAAGAACTCTCAAATTTTAAAGACTAATTTTCTCTCTCATATAAAACATATATATATATATATAAAAGGAAAAAAAAAATTGTGAATTACAGTGAGGGGTGATTTTGAAGTTAGTTTCAAGAAATTGTCAATATGGACACATATGGTCACATATGGAAAAATTTTAGATAGTTCATGGTTTTTAAAGTTTGAGATCTTTTTCCTTCCCTTTCTTTTTTTAGTTGGGAGAGTTTGATGCTTCACTTTCTTTGATTGCAACATGACAAATTATTCACCTAATTTTACTTTCTCTCACACTTTAATTTGTCTTCAACTTTGACTTCTCTCGTTTTACTCTCTCCTTAAAATAGCGAGAAGAAAATTTAATGGAAATAATGAGAGAAAGTCAAGTGGTGGATCAATTTCATATAGTCATTTATTGGTCTAATCCAAAAAGGCACCTACCTTATATCTTCTAATGTTGAACAAAACTTTTTATATTCTATTTAACAATTGTTAAATTATTTTAAAATGTTTTTCAGTGTCAATAAAATTTGGTGACAAATAGCCTATGAACAATTTGTTGTTTAATCTATTCCATCAAAGCAAGCTATTTATGTATTTTTGTTGTTTAATCTATTCCATCAAAGCAAGCTATTTATGTATTTTGAAGAGAACATTCAAAAGCAACTCAATCAGAAACAATCACCTCAAAAAAAAAAAAAAAAGAAAAAAATTAAAGCTAAGGAAAACCCTTAAATTACAAAAAAATTCAACTCTCTATTTTTTTTAAAGGGGGAAAAAAAAAAATTCAAAAAAAAAAAAAAAAAAAAAAATTAAAGCTAAGGTAAACCATTCAAGTACAACAAAATTCAACTCTCTATCTTCTTTAGAGAGGGAAGAAAATAAATTCCTAAAACAAAAAAAAAAAAAAAAAAAAAAATTAAAGCTAAGGTAAACCATTCAAGTACAACAAAATTCAACTCTCTATCTTCTTTAGAGAGGGAAGAAAATAAATTCCTAAAACAAAAAAAAAAAAAAAACCAAAACTCTACAGCTACTGCGCCAGGCGGGTGAATAGCTCCACTTGCTGATCTCGAACACCAAATGACTGACACAACTCGAGCCGCCTCACACAAGGAGATATTCCCCTCATCTAAACTAGATAACTCTAAAATGTCACCTCTTCCTGGTTAACCACATTCACAAGATCAACCCAATCAAATTACATAGCCAAGGGGATCCATAACTCGGAATGGTTGTAGCAAGCTATTCATGATCAATTAACATCTTCAAAAATTTGTTGAACGATACTAACCGAGATGAATAATTTTCTAGAAGCATAGTGTCTTGGGCATGCTTGTTCAAGACGTGTTTGTCTATGACCGCATATCCAAACCATCATCAACCATCTTATATTTATGTCTTGTAAATAATTTTCCAAACCTAGAGGACTAAAATGTTTATTTAGTACTATTTTCCAAACCTAGAGGACTAAAATGTTTATTTAGTACTATTTTCCAAACCTAGAGAACTAAAATATTTATTTTGAAACTTCAAGGACCAAATAAATATCATCTCCTCAAGGACCAAAAGTGCATTTTACCTACAACTTTAGTGACAAGTTATTTTGTAAAAAATAAAATAAAATAAAACAGATCAGATTTCAATTTGGAGCTATCTGGGAATCTGATTACGATGGGTTTTGTTGTTTGGAATCAAAATTACTGGGAATCTGATTATAGTGTTTGGAGTGTGGAGTTGGGTTGGCTATGTTTCTTATTATAGTGTTTGGATTGCATGGTTGGGTTAGGCTAGGTTTGACTGATTTTTTTTCTATTATTATTATTTCGACTTTTTTTTCTATATCTGTTTTTTACACCATATTATTTTAGTTTGTAATACTATATAAATACTACTTTCATGAACTTTAGAATGAGAATTGAAACAACTTTGGAAACAAAAAAAATCTAGCATAAAATTCAAAATACATAAACCATAGTTTCAGTTAGTTCAAGTACAGACATAAACCAGAACAGTAGTTTTCCAAGACAAGGAAGAGAAAAATATGGTTCAGAAAAACAAGATATTTTTCTCTTCCATGCGTTTGTATAGTCCAAAGAAGCAAAGTCAAGGTGTTTCATTCCATGGTCGCCCGAGGACATCCATGCAATAACCATGCTTCCATTGCGCTGGGAAGTTTATGAAGTGGCTCAACAACATCGATCTGCAAGCAATGATCGTGCAACAATTAAGCCATATTGCATTGACAGTCCAGGGATTGACTGTAGCTCGACATACAATTCTCTATAATGACGCCTTGCCAGGTCATCCTTCACGATATGCCATTGTGCAATCCCGCCAATAGACTAAGTTAATAGCTGAAAGCCCTCTTGTACCACCTCATTGTATTCTCCAATTAACGACCAAGACCTCCTATTTGTTGTTGGCATGCTACTTATAGCCCCTCTCCTGCCCAGGGCAAACGGAAGGTTTCTGATGTGGGCGATTCGATGAACATTGGATCGGGGATGTAGAAACTATGAAAGTTTGGGGATCGGTTGTTTAAAATGTCGTCCTTGTCCTCGTCCACTGTAGGTTCAAATCCAACCTCAGTAGTGGTAGTGGCACGACTTCCTGCTGCTCTGTCTTTGCCAAAGACAATTGTTAAGTCATCATAGAATGAAAATGACTTATGTTTGAGTCCCTTAGCATTTGGATGACTCTACATGAAATGAAATGTATTACAGTTCTCCTAAAATATATTTAAAATAATATAAAATAGAGACTAAATTTGTTCATTACACTGACCCGCGTGTCGAATATCTTCGGCTCACAGTCAATGCACTGCCACTCTAAGTTCCAACCGAACCCACTGCATCCTAGACTCAGCATTTCTGCAAATGTGTAAGCCCTACTTTTATCTCTGGAAGATGGCAAGCAAAGTAGGCGGGTGGTTGAGAGAGAGATGGCCAAGAGTCTTTGTCATGAGTGGTGTGTGTGACCGGTAAGAAGGTGGGCTAGGTGAAGACTTTTGGTAGCCAAGCCCTAAGCATGAGGGTTGATGTGTTGGCTTGGTGAGGCATGCATCCATGAGGGTGAGCATGGGTGATGGTTGGTGCATTAGGCAAGTGACTATGCATTTGTTGAGGTCGTTGGGCAAATGGCTATCATTTGTTGAGGCTAGTAAAGGGGATGCGGTTGAAGCTATGCGTCCAAGAGGCCCTATGGAACTGACACATGGTGTTATGCGTCCAAGTTAGGTGTCCAAGTCTGCCAAGGGGGCTGCGTGCATATATTCAAGGAAGAGGAGTTACTTTGTTTATTTGGAAATAAAATAAAATAAAATAAAATAAAATAAAAGAAAGTGGAAGTAAGTCGGCAGCCCGTTTAAGTGTGAAAGCTGAGTTTTCGATCATTTTCTCCATTTTCAAAAGCTTCAACCGACTCCATTTTTCAGCTAAGTGATGAAGAGAGGTAAAAGAAGAAGTCCAGGGCAAATTTGTGTACAATTCGGGACGATTTCATGGTGTAATTGTAGCTGAAACAGAAGGTCTAGTTTCTGTTGTGCAATCTGAGCAAAGTTTAGTATTTGGAGGATAGCGAGCTGTAGAGATCGAGTTTGCTGCAAAATTTGAGGTTAGTAAGTTAACTCATTTCTTAACAACTCTTGTAAAGGATGGTTGAGCTGAATATAAAGAAAAACATGTTAAATTTTAGGCGGAAGCGACTGATACGGATTTCCCGAGTGATCTGGAGCAGTGAAAAGCAAATTGGGAATATCTGTCAAACGAAGAGGAGTTAAGCTTGAAATTTTGAGGTAAACTAGAAAACACATTTCTTTACAAGTTTGTAGAAGGGAAGAAGTTATAATTTGAGCTAGAAATACGACTTTTAACAGATAGAAGTGAAAACAGAAGCAAAGACAAAAGAATGAGACGGATATCGCTAGAGGAAGCAATGACACTGAAAGTATAAGGGTGAGCAGCGATACGAGTGTCGCTGGTGTCGTTGGAGGCTTTTTGTCTCACAACTCTTGCTCGGTATCGCTGGGTACCGCTTGGTATCGCTAGTCTCGCTAGTCTTGCTAGTTCACAGTATCGCTGGTACAGTTGGGTCTTTTGCTTGAATTTGGTGGTTTAGTCTCGCTAGTGGCCTGAATCTCGCTCATTAGTGAATTCTTTTATGAAATGTAGCCTCGGTTGAGCATTTCTTTGTGGAATACAGTCTTGGTGATGGTTATCTTCATGAAGTAAATTCTCAGTGATGAATAATAGAAATGTCTAAGGTATATTACTATGTAAAAAGGAATTTAAAGTCAATCTAATAAAAGAAAATGTACTATTTCAGGTCAAAAGGAGCTAGCAAGGCGTATAACCCCCTAAAGGCTTGGGACAAGTTGTGAGTGACAATTTTATTTAAAATGTTTTTACTTTGAACAAAGTTTTATTGTTGTAAAATTATGTTTGGAAACATGTTTATATGTTTGTGCTTTCACAGGTTTTAACGTGCATATTATGTGTTTTACATTGGAAATCATTTTGAAGCATGCTAGTTGTTAAACAAGTTTTATGAAAAGCATGTTGTTTATTAACCTATGATTTTATGGAAAGCATTGATGCTTGTTAATGAGATTGTGAAGATTTGAAATGTTATAAACTCGTGAATTTATATTATGCTATTTTTGAAGCATGTTGTTTTAAACAATGTTTTTGAAAAAGGCTCCCAATGCTGAAGGACACGGAGAAGGCATGTGGGTAGCCGGGATATAGAAATAGTTCCTAATGCTGAAGGACTCGGAGAAGACATGTGAGTAACCTGAATATAGAGATAGCCCCCAATGCTGAAGGACACGGAGAAGGCATGTGGGTGGCCTAAATCTCGTATATGGGACCCGATACTGAAGAACTCGGAGAAGGTATTCGGGTAACCCAAAATATGATATCTATGTGTACATAGAGGGATGATAGACGTTGTTGTGTTGAGATTACTTCACACAGCTAAGGATATTCGACGTTGGGTGTGTCGAGATTACTCCACCCCAACTAAGGATGTTTTCGACGTTGAGTAGCATTAAGCTTCGCTCCGCCTGAACTAAGGAAAATATTTTTGAAATAAACTGAATTTCCGTGTATCTTTTTCTGAAATGAACATATATGGTATGACAATGCCACTTGAACATGGTTTGCATGAATATGACTTTGAATTGATGTTATTTACTCATTGTTTTATAATGATTACACTTTGATTAGCTTCTAAGCTAAAGGAAGGTTTTTACAAAACAAGTCACTCACTCGACAACCTAGCTTATGTTTTCCTTGTTTTTTTGTTTTTCAGGTAGCGAGCGAGTCTCGGGTGCTTAGCCTACATAGCAACTCGTCTGGGCCCACCATCAGTGTCTAGTATTTTGAGAATTGTAAATATTTGATTTTAAACTTGTGTTGTTCATATTGAGGGTTAAGGGCAGTGTTGATGAACTCATGTAAATATATGGTTTGAGTGAAAATTATTGTCTGTACGATAGCTTAACCCTGGTTAAAGTATGTTGTACAATCGTTGTGTATATTTGAATATTAGGTGATGGCCAAGGTATAAGGTTAGATAGGGTTTTGTTACCTCTCCAACTATCTCACCATTAGGTAGGGTTTTATTGGCCCAAGCACTTATTTGTTGAGGAGAAACTAATCCAATTCAGAGTTGTTGATGTTTATACCAATCGATCATAGAAAAAATTTTCTGATTCATTTTGATTAAGCTTCCTTCCTATTAATCTGGAAGTTCTTCTCAGATACAAGGAAATGATTCAGTTCCAAAGCCAAAGATCGTAATTCTCAAACGAGCAATCGAAAAGATTCTGGAGTATCCTCAGGTTTAGGTATTGTTCCTCCAATGATCGTAGTACTAAGTACTTGCCGAGCTCTAATATGATCAGATTTCTAAGTAAGCATCTCTTGTAAAATATGAGCAACACCAAATCCTTCTAGAGCCCAAACCTCCATTTCTCCCACCCGTTGTCCATCTTGCTTGGCCCTTCCTCTAAGGGGTTGTTGTGTAACAAGTGCATAATGTTCATTGGAACGTCCGTGTATTTTATCATCAACTTGATGAATTAATTTCAAGATATAAGGCTTTCCTATTATAACAGGTTGTTCAAAGGGATTTCCCGTTCTTCCATCAAATATTCTGCTTTTTCCCAAATACTCGGGTTCAAATACCCATGGACTCGTTGTTTGCTTACTGGCTGAACAGAATGAAGAAAAGACTAGTTTCCTAGAAGCCTCTTGTTCATATCTCTCATCAAAAGGTACTATTCGATAATGTCTATCTGGCAAACTCCCCGCTAACCCGAGTGAGCACTCAAATATCTGTCCTACATTCATTCATGAGGGGACTCCTAATGGATTGAAAACCATATCAACAGGTCTTCCATTTTGCAAATAAGGCATATCTTCTCTAGGCAAAATTTTTTAAACAATACCTTTATTTCCATGTCTTCCCGCTACCTTATCGCCTACTTTGATTTCACGTTTCTGTGAAATATATATAGGATCATTATCTGCTGTCCTCACGCTTTTTCTTGGGTTAAGAGGGTACCTGGGAGGGGGTGTGATAGAACGCGTTGTATTGTCTCTTCAACGTCCTCACCCTAGACTTAAATTGGGGCTTACTTGTATGGAACATCCTGGAAGACAATACATGCTCGTTGTCTTTTGCACAATCTGATCATTCGGGAGATGGGTCTAAACTCGACATTTGAAGAAGATGAGGGAAGTCAAGGCGAACCAATGACAATGGATGCTGACAACATCGAATTTGTAGAGACATTCTTTTGCCTATCGATCTTTCAACATTCTGAATGCTCTTTCAATCACGCTTCGTGCAGATGAATGTCTCATATTAAAAAGTTCTTTAGGACTTGTGGGCGGTTCCCTCCTTGCCATTCAGTTAAATGGTATCTTTTTCCCTGATAAGGAGCCAAAAATCCCTCAGTGTTTGGAATCCAACATTACATAAATAGTAATATCTTATGAATTTGGTAAAATCACCATTTTTCAGTTCAGTGGTATGTGTGGGTATGAAAGAATCTAGAAACTAACCCCTTGGGACTTTCAATCCAGTGGTCCTCGATACTGCATCTTGCATAACCCTTGAGTCAGGGGTCGATTCCTTCCCATCCAAGGAAAATGAAGATGAATTCGCAATTTCGGTTACATACAACAAGGACATTTGTGGCGATCTCACCCTTTCTAGTCTTGTATCTTGGTTGATCAGTTGCATGGACATTTACCTTTATATGGGTTCCATCAAGTGCACTTAAACAATTTTGTGATGAAACATGGTTTCAATGATAAGTTTAAGGTACTTGAATAAAGCCAAACAATACCATGAAAGTGGTATGTGTTCAGTACTTGGAACCATTGTCATTCGTCATATGTTAAGTTGCCAGTGATTGGCTCTGGTGTCCGCAGAAACACTTTGTAAAGTCTCAACAACGCATTTAGCACGATTTTGAATTGCCTAAACACCGTCTCGCCTGACCTTGCAAATTGTCGTCGCATCACTCAATTTTTAATGTCATGTGCAACTACGTTTTAGAAGATAGCCACCATTTCCTCCACATCCACATACTTCGTTGGCCTTAACTCGCTCGTTATCTTAAGTAGATGACACTTAATCGTGAATGTTCTCCTATCCATACGAGTTTTCTCACGACACATTTGATCGTCTCCGTATATGAGACGAAGAAATTTTAACTATTGGATTTGATGCCTAATAAGAGGAGACGAACGTTCACGATTGTCTTCAAAATGCAACAAGGTAGTGACAGTATTCACCATTGCAATGTGGGCCGCACATATTATAGTAAGTATTGCAATTAACTCATCAGGTTCAATATTCATGTCATCCATTGACTATTTCAAAGAACAATGCCCTGGCAAGATAGGGGCATATTTTTAGATTCACAAGTCTAGTACGTACACCTACTATGAATCTGAGAGGAAACAGAGAAGTATGGTACTAGCTACCACATTGAACTACAAATGTCCTATCTATCTACTCCATGTTCCTTCTATGTGTATTAGTCACATGCAACCCTATGTAGATATTACGTGTATATGACACTTCAACGTACACCCTCTCCCCACTCCCACCCTATTTGTGGTGAGTATTAGGTCTTTAAAAAAATAGCAATAACAAATAAATAAACTTAACTATGATTCACATATTATAAAGTTATTAACACTTTACAAAATTCATGTGTTAATTAATTATATATTGTACAAACATAATTAATTTTATTTCATGACTTCATTGTAGTTCCATTAGAATATCTATCTATTTTTTTAAATGACATAGAACATTTTCTTAAAAAGAAAGAAAAAAAGTCTATGGTGTTATTTTGGATTAGAACATTGATATATGTTCGAACGTTGATTTATGTTGATCTATATATTCAAACACTGATTCTTCCAATTTTTTGAAAAGAAATTAAAATTATTTTTTTTATTTGCCTTTTCTATTTTTACCTGCTTTGTTATAATAAAATTATAGTTTAATTACATTTTAAGCACTTTTATGTATGTGCCAAATAACTTTTTTATTTTTTAATTTTTTTTCTCAGATGTCTTGTTGATTTTTGTTTACCTTAGCAACATGGTTGATTTTTTTTTTATTTATTTTTTTGTTTTTTTTTTAAAGGTTAGTATGCCTTACCAGTTTTTTGGATTTTTTTTTTTTTTGTATTAATTTTTTTCTAGTTTAATTTTTTTTTTTTATTATATTTTATTATTGTTGTTTATTTTTTTTTTTTTATAAATATGTTTTTTTTTTTTGTTTTTTGTTTTTTTTTTAAAGGTTAGTATGCCTTACCAGTTTTTTGGATTTTTTTTTTTTTTGTATTAATTTTTTTCTAGTTTAATTTTTTTTTTTTATTTTAATGAGAAAATACTAGAAGATAATTGTTTGATTAAATTGGATAAATTTTTTTTCCTTTTTATTTGATATGAATTTTTTCCAAGCTAAACTTGTTTTTGGAATATAATTTTCTTTTTCTTTTTTGTTAATTACCAGAAAGAACAGTGTTCATTTCCCATTGCTGTGAAATTACTAAAAAATCATTGTGCAAACATATAAATAGAAATAATGTTTATATATATATATAAATGCCTCCTTTCCCATGAGTATTAATTGATTTTTAAAAAAAATTCAAAAATCAAATTGATTTAAACAAATATAATCTGAATATCTATTTCTAAAAAAAATAAATAAATACGAATACGAATTTGATTATGAACTATTGTAGCAGAAATACGTGTATTTGCACAACAGTTTGATTCACCATAAAATAAGTAAAATATATTATTATTTCCACAAAAAAAGTAAAGAAATTTACCCAGTTTGAAAATGAAAATAACAACAATACTACATTTTAGTCAATGTTCAAATGATGAAGCATATTCAATCAATGTCAAGTACCAATAGAAGAATGTACTTAAAAATAAAAGTAGTACAAATGAATTACGTGTTATGCGGTGGAGATCAAAAGACAGAAATCAAAAACATCCCAACCTACATCAACAAAAAAATGAAAAAATCCAGAACACTGGTAAGGCATACTAACCTTTAAAAAAAAAACAAAAAAAAAAAACATTTATCATACATACCTTAACAAGGTTACTCGTGCAATATGATCCAGTAACTTGATGATAAAGTGAAGGTGTTAGAGAAAAAATCACCAATCGGTCTATCACATGAAGAATGAAAATAAAAAATCAGAATACAAACTAACAAACATAGAAATTAAAAAACTACATATAAGAAGGTATTATGGTAAAAAAAAAAATTATTTATTTACTTGAGAACTTACCACTTAAAAGTGATAGGAGAGCAACCACACCTCACTTGGAACTTTGGAAGTGAGAATATATATAAAAGTTGAGTTGAATGCAGTAATTAAATAACCCAACCACCAACTAAAAAAGTGCACTTTGGAACAATGAAATAGATTAATGTATGACATCCATTAAACCCCTCAACTACCAACTTAACCAAACAAATTAAAATAGTAATAAAAAGTAAGAAGTTGCCACCAATTGCATTTTACTGATGGTAAAGATGGATAAGTTACCAATTCAGTTAGAATTAAACCAATTATCCAACCATTTAAAACCAATCCAATTACAAACCATCAATTAGTATAAAACTAATCGAAAGATAATTAAATAGTAGTCTCAGGTATGGCATTTTAGATTTGATCATAATCAGAAAACAAATTAAAATAAAGAGTTGAAATTAGATGCCAAAATTGATTTATAAATTCTATAGAAAAATGCAAAGACAAAATGAAACACAAATCTCTAATTTCATGAACGGAAACAAATTTCTAAGAGGAAACAAAAATTTCAAGCCAGATCCAAAAACTTCAAAAAAAACAAAGCATGCTCCACACAGAAACACGAATTTAGTTGATTTAAAATAGTTTTAAAAACATGCAAACAACCATGCTTGGGATTTGAATGGAAAATGCAAAATGTAAAGTTAGATGTAAATATAATCAAGGAAAAAATTAGTCAATCCAACAGAAGAACAAAATAGACAATCAAGAACAAGAACAAGTAAAAAAACAATGCAAAATGTACTTTTAGATGTAGAACAAAGATCAAGATTTAGTTGATTTAGAGATTTCAATAATTTTGATTCCTCATCATCGGTCAAAAAGCAGTAGAAATAAATTGAATTGGGATTACAAACCGGGACCAAAAAACAATTGGTCTAAAAAATGAAAACAATACCAAAGAAGAACAAGAACTAAAGAAGAATATATCCCAAACAATCAAACAAGTACGAAAAATAATATATTTGAAATATGCAAACTTGAACCAAAGAAGAACAAATCAAATTAATTTAAACCCAAAAACAAGTAAGAACATAAATGATCCATTCTAACCAAGACCAAATAAGAACATGTCTTAATCATGCAAACAAAGATGAAAGAACAATAGATTAGTAACATGCAACCCCAGGTGAATACAAAAGAAAAATTAGAACAACAGATTCGTAACATGCAAACTCAAACCCATTTAGAGACAAAAGAAAAAATAAGAATAATAGATTTGTAACATGCACTAGTTGAAGATGAAAGAACAAATTCGATTAATTAAACCAAAAAACAAGTAAGAACAAAAACGATTCATTCAAACCAAGATCAAATAAGAACATATCCTAACCATGCAAACAAAGATCAACGAACAATAGATCAGTAACATGCAACCCCAAGTGAATACGAAAGAGAAAATCAGAACAACAGATTCGTAACATGCAAACCCAAATTCAGTTGGAGACAATCAAAAGAATTAGAATAATAGATTCATAACATGCAAACCGAGTTGAAGATGAAAGAAAATATCAAACAATAGATTTGTAATATACAAACCCAAAAGAGAAGACTCACCTTTTAGGTGGGAAGGAGCCCTCCCCTACCAAGCTCCCAAATGACATAAAGGCTACTCCTACCAAGCTCTTCAAGGTGGCAAGAGCCACAATATTTGGCCATTAGAGCGGCAAGGGAGAACTTCAACGTTCCCTTGGTTCCGTAGATTAGGTTTTCAAAGAAGATGAAAGTTGATCTGGGAGGAAGACGAAGGGTTGAAGAAACATTGATGGTTCTGATTTGAGCATTGATTAGGATTTTAGAGAAAAGAGAAGAAGTTATGAGAGAAGAGAAGAGAGCGTGTGGAAGAGGAGAAGACATATCTGAAGAGAAAAGATAGATCTAAAGAAGAGCGAATGCATCATTACACGAATGAGTGGGGTGGGAATCGGGTGAAACACTCGTGAAATCGGGGGTATGGGTTTGAATAGGTGTTGGATTATAAACTGGGCCCAAAATCGGTTGCCTAAACGTGGGCTTTGAAAAGCGCTTGAAAAGTGCTTTTTATTCTCTTAAATTAAGGAAGTTTCTATTAGATTTCACTTGTTTGCTAGTGGTTTCCAAGTCAATATAAAGAAAATAAGAACTGAAAGCCAAAAGAACCAAACCAAGCCAAAATCAAGCGAAAAAGAGAAGCAAATCACGAAAATTCTAAAAATAGGGCAGCGACAGCCCGACGCTACCTCGACGCTTTTTTCCGAGAGCTGCTATACAAGAAGCGCAGCAACGCTGGTGCGACATTGCGACATGGCGCTGAAGGTAGAAATTGATGATACAAAGCACAGCGGCGCCATCTCATAGCGACACGACACCACCTTTTGATGTCGATCAACGTCGCGGTACTGCAGTACAACAGCTCCACAGCGCTAGCTTTACTAAGTTGAAAAATCTATAATTTTGGAAAGAAATCTAAACGGTCAAGTCTATAAATTGAAGGGTTTCCAGCAACCGTAAGCAGAGAGAAGAACACAATAGAAAGTTTTAAAGAGTGTCGTTTGAGTTTCCGACGTGAAGATCAAGGAAGTCTTAGCGGCTCCTCCTCAATCAAGGGCTTCTTTACAGTAGAGTCTTCCTTTCTTTACACTCTTTCTATGGTTAAAAATTGTCTCGAACATGTTGTCTAAAGCTATGTGTAAGCACTGACTTGTAAAACCAAGTGTTGGGGAGAGCAATGCGGTTGAGGTTATGCGTTGCTAGAGGAAAAGTAGCCGAGAAGTAGAGCAAAATTTTGGTTAAGGGTTGGCCAAGACCATGCGTTGGTGAATGTAGTGGGAAGTTAAATTATTTGAGAAACCATTCGTTGTTGATTGAATCATGAAGGGTTGTGAGATGAAGTAGTCGTCGCATCGAAGGATGAGTGATCATTGGCGGGAAAAGAATACGCTTGAACCATGCGTTGAAGTCACCATGCGTCGAAGACAGCCATGCACTGAAGTCACACTGCGTCCAAGACAGAACGGTCCTGACGCGATGAAGCTGGTGGTGTGAATGACTATGTTGTATGCATCGGAGGTAGAAGGCGCCAAGAACACCATGCGCTGAGAATGGTTAGTTGCTGAAGATGCTGAAGGAAAACATAGACATGAGTGCCTTGCGTCGAAGAAAAGACCCGCGCCAGCCTACGGGTGAGGGATAAGTCGGCATTATCATCTCGGTACTTGTGAGGGATAAGTCGGCAGTATATATAGGTGAGTTTAATCACTTTCAGACATTTCGAGAGCTTAAGTCGGTTCCATCTTTCAGAGAAACCACCAGAGAAGGAAGAGGAAGGTGTTCTTTTAGTTTTTGGACGAAATTTCACTCCTTTTGGTGCTCAAATCAGAGCTGGAACAGGAGACTGATTACAGATGCATAGACTGAACAGTGGTTGATGTTTGGAGTAGAACAACTCAAGGAAACCGAGTTTGGGGCTGAAATTTTGAGGTTAGTAAGTTAACATAATTCCTAACAAGTCTTATGAAGGATGGTTAAGCTTAAATTGAAGATAATCACATGAATCTTTAGGTAAAAGCAGCAACTACAGAACTGTTATGCAATCTGGAGCAACGTGGAGTGATTTTGGCATAACTGGAGAACGAAAAAGAGTTAAGCCTTGAAATTTTGAGGTAAGGTGTGAGACTTAATTCTTTATAAGTTTGTAGAAGGAAAGAAGTCTTAATATGGGCTAGAAATGCAATTTTAGCAGGGATTAAGCAGAGAGATCAAGGCTGTAGCAGTCAGCTTTGTTAAGGAGTAGTTAAAGCTCAACGTGGGTATAACAGCAAGAGTAAACTGCACACAAAGTGTCCCTGGAATCAGGGTATAACAGAAAGGTAAGGAATAGTTAGTAGTTATAGCTTTAGTGTTGAAATTTGAGAATAAACCTATGAGAGCCTAACTGCGTGATGAATTACAAACATTGTGCGTGTAATGAGTTACTGTTTATGTTTTGATGAATGGAAAAGAAGTATAACAAGGGAAAATATCTATTTCAGGCCAAGAGGAAATAGGAAAGGCGTATAATCCACTCAAGGCCTAGGAAGAATTGTGAGTGACACTTCTTTTACTTTAAAACGATTTTGTTGAACATGATAGTTCGGTTTTCCAATGAAATGTGAATTTGTGATTAAATGATTTATGAAGCATACGTTATGTTCTTAAAGCTATGGAAAAGCATGTTTATGAGATGTTATTGATATAATAATTGCCCTGTATTCTTATGAACGATTTGTATACGAATGGTTTGTATATAGTGTTGCTTCTATGTGCACATAGAAGTTATACGCTGGTGCGTTGAGTCTTGCTCTGCATCGAGCCTTATATGTTTTCGACGTTGGGGTGTTGAGTTTTGTTCCACTTCAACTAAGGGAAAAATATTGTATCTAAACTGTTTCCTTATGACTTGTTTAAAAATCATGTATGAATTGATAAGGGCAATTAAGTTTGTTTTAACTAATGTATTTGAAGTGATTGCATGTTTTATGTTTGATGATGAACTCAATTGTACTACTGATGATTTCCGAACTAAAATGGTTTGTTAACATTGTCACTCACTGGGCCTTTAGCTCATGTTTTCAATGTTTTCTTTGCCCTCCAGGTAGCAAGGACGTTTCTAGTGCTTTGCGTACTCCCACTCGCCCTGCTTAAGCTTCGAGTCTCCGAAAAATCTGACTCGTTGAAGTGTTGTTTGTATGTTAAACCTTGATTAGGTGGCATGTAGATATGTATGTACAATTACCAGGAGTTGAACTATGAGTTGTGTAAGGACATGTAAAAAAGTTGAGAAATTTCGTTTTTGGCTTGTATATACCTTCCTATATGTTATGTTTAAAATGTCTTAGAATGTGGAGATTACATTGTAAACAGTTCAGAATGTGTGTGAAGGAATAGATGGTATGCGTCACAAGAGGGGTGATGTATACTGTCCTCACATCTCCTTTCAGGTTATGTAGGTAAACTTGGTAGGGGGTGTAACACTATGAGTGGCTAGACACTTTAGTTTTAGGGCATTGATGAATTGTTTATAAAGTTATGTTAATGTTGTAGACTTTTCATGGATTGTTGTAATGAATATCCTTTTCTTTGTTGTTACGCTTAACTCTTGTGGATTGGTCTGCTAGATTAGATGTATGATTTGAGAAATTGTATGTCTAATTGGATCTATAATAATGAATCGTTATTAATCTCTCATGCAAATAGTTAGGTTAACAATGAAAGTTGCTAAAGACTACTCCTAATGCCATGTGACTTATATTGGTTTCAAGATGTTAGTAATAAATTGAGTTGCATGAGAAAAGGTTGTTTTTTATAGAAAATAACCCGGATTTATGTTTCTAGACTTAAGCATATGCATTGTAATAAACTCCATGAACTCTAGAATGTTGTATAATGAATTAAACCAGGATTCAATACCCTAGAACTCTCTTTAACTCTTGTATTTCAAATTTACTTGCTTTCCTTATTTGTTTTCTCAAATCACAACTTAAGGTCAAATCCTCAAATAAAATTAACTCAACTCTAAAGTAGCTAAGTGATTTAAACCTTCACAACTGGATCCTCAGTAGAACGATATTCGGAACTTAACCGTCTTATATTATAACTTGACTCGTGCATTTGCGGCTTGCATCAAGCTTCAAAACCCAACCCATTACAATCTTCAACTTCTTCTTCCACTTTTAAATTCACCACTTCATTCACCATGTTTGGTGTCAATCAGCATATAAATTTGATTTGCATGGTTTCCATTTTAAATAGAAGAAGGAAATCTGAAAAAATGGATGCAATTAAAATGGTTTTTTGCTGTAAATACTAACGAACTCCAAAACTGGAAAAACTGTGTGTTCTTCACATTTTTGTTCCAATTTCAACTCAATTCAGATCCCACCATTAGTTCTAAGGCCTGAAAATAACAAGACTTTTGTGGTGGTCCATGAAGTGTTTGTGATCAGAAATTTGGAGGATTTTGAATCAAATTTGAATTACAACAAGTGTTACTTCCTTTGTTTTTCAATTTTGTTTAAGCATGTTCAATCTTCAAAATTCATGTAAGTATAGTGCTTTAGATCCTAATTGCTTAAGCTTTTACATTTCTAACTCTTTTAATTTTGATAGTGTCTATGCGAGAGTTATCACCTAAGAGGTGCCTGTGTGTGCGAGGCAGCCACCCTATGCATGATCTATGGCACATGTGGGGCTAAGCAGGTTGTGTGGGTGTTGTGGGTGACTAAGGAGCACGCCTAGGGATAGTTTTTCATACTTAGAGTTTTTGTCAAGATTTTGGGCATTGGTGAGTCATTTTGAGTTGAAATTTCATATTTGAGGTCCAATTGACTTAAGTTATGAATTAAGGGGTTTTTAAGGAAGCTTAATGAAGGAAGTTAATTTATTTTTGGGCCAAGAGGAGCTAAGGGAGATTTATAACTCATTAAGAGCCCGAACAATTAGTAAGTAACAATTTTATTTAAATGAAACTTTACTTACTCAATGTTTTCAATATACTGAAAGATGTTATGAGGCATGATTTGAAATCTATCTTTTCTCACAAGTTTTATTGATCAAACATGAATTTCCAAGCATGAGCTTAGAACATGATTTATACTTGAGATTGAGTTTGAAAGGATGTTGTTTTATTAACTTAAGCTTTATGAAAGCATGTTTACTTGATGAGACCAGAGAGATTTTGGGATTTCACGAACTCATATTCATTATCAAATTTATTTTCAAGCATGCTTTGTTTCTAGATTGTTTTAAAAAGGGACCCAATGTTGAAGGACATTGAGAAGACATATAGGCAACCCTAATATTATTGTGAAACTCAACACTAAAATACATTGAGAAGGTGATTAAGTATCCAGTGGGACTCATTACTAAAGTACCCGGAGAAGGTAATTAGGCAGCCTGAGACTATGTGCACATAAAGAGAGATTTGACGCTGTTGTGTTAAGATTATTCCACATCAGCTAAGGTTATTTTGACGTTTGGTGTGTTGAGCTTTGCTCCATCTTAACTAAGGTTGTTTTCGATGTTGAATAGTGTTGAGCTTCACTCCACTTCAATTAAGGTTATCTTAAACTCCAAAGATTACGTTTTACGATTTTATGATAAAGTTCTTAGATGATCTACTACTTGTTTATTCGAGCATGATTTATGTTTTTATACTAAGTTTAAGTTTTTCAAGCATGTCACTCACTAGGCAACCTAGCTCATAATTTTTCTTTAATTTTTTTTATTTTCAAGGTAGCGAGTGGGTTCGTAGTGCTTAGCCTACACAAGCCTCGCCTGAACCAGCTGCATTTAGTTTGTAGACCTTGTATAAATTTATAACTAAGACTTGTGCATTGTACATAAAGGGGTTGAGATTTGGAAACTTGTAGTGGTGTGGATGTTTAAGTTGTTGTATGAACAAAGCTATGTAAATTACTTGTGGTATGTATATAAGTGTTAAGTAAGTTATTAGCCATTGATTATGAACTGTTTATCATGTGTCTAAATTTATAAGCTTAAAAGAAGTACAGGTTGACAGTAGGTGTCGTAAGAGGGTCAATATCTATTGTCCTCGTATTCTTTCCTAGGTTAAGAGAATAACTTTGAAGAGGGTGTGACAAACCCATGGCCTCCCATCTTTAGCAGCCGCCGCCACCACCAATTGGACTCTATAAATAGGCTCCAAGACTCCCTCACAGAGTCACAAGCATCCAAGAATCCATATTCTTCTTTAACCAACATAGAAAAAAAATCTGCAGCTTTGTTCTTATTTATTTTACTGGTTTTAGTTTATTTTTGAAGCTCTAAGTTGCTGTTCTTATGCCGATCTAGTTCCATTTGAAAGTTTTGGGTGTAGATTACCTGATTCTCCTTGAAAAGGGTTGAATCGAGTAAGATTGAGTGAGATTCACAACTTATTTCTTCAAGTTTTCCTTTTTTTTTCATGTAATTCTTTTGTTCTTTAGAACTTTTAATTATTCAAATCTTGTTTTAATTTCAATTTTATGTTTACGACAGTTTAGTCTTTGTAATCTTATTTCATTTTATAGTAATTGTCGTAATAATGGTCTTAATTTGTTCTTGCTATTTCTTTGTTTTTTAGATTAATATTCTAGTTCTTGTTTTTTTTAACATTCATTTTTTTCCTCTACATTCTTCTCTTATTTCATTTCATATGTGTCTTGGAATGTTAAGGCTGAATTTTCACTTGAAAAAGTTAGAATCCAAGACTAATTAAGATGGAAATACGGAAATCTTTCTCTAGTTTTTGCTTAGTTATTGTTATGCACATTTCTCCTTAATTCTGCACTAATTTCCAATACCTTAATGTTCTATTTTTACTAAAATTTTATGTTCTTTCCTTGCTAATATCCCCCTAATTATGCGTTATAGTTTCCCGCTTTAAGTTCGGCTACCATTGAAACCCTTTCTTGGTCATTTTTTCCATTTAAATTTTATTGTTATTCTCTTACTTGTAATTTTTTTTTTTATTCAACATCATGTCCATCCTCTTTAATTTAATTTTTGTAACATTTTAATTATGAACTAATTTAATTGAACGGATTTAAATATGTGGTTGT
Source organism: Citrullus colocynthis (assembly GCA_031780015.1). Taxonomy (NCBI): domain Eukaryota; kingdom Viridiplantae; phylum Streptophyta; class Magnoliopsida; order Cucurbitales; family Cucurbitaceae; genus Citrullus; species Citrullus colocynthis. The sequence goes on from QLSR01000086.1 coordinate 2,880,397, forward strand.
CAAATAATATTGGATTTGTTTTAGTAGCACGTCAAGTAAGTATACTTCTACCTTGGGCGTTTATTTGTTTTATGTTATTATGTTGTTTGTTTTATTTAATTAATTATAATATGTCATATGGATATCTTTATGAGTTGTATTTTTTTAACTTCTAATTAAGTTTTTTAATTGTGGATCGAAATTTTTAATTAAGTCTTAAACTCTTCGTTTGTAGTTATAGATTGTTTTAAAGTGTTTGAACTAAGTTTTAAGGCACTTGTCAAAGTAAGAACATCTCTTTTGAGTATGATGATTTTTTTGTACAATGTATTGTGAGTGTTATGTTTTTACCATATGGCATGGATGGGACTTTTGTTGGGTAGTTAGTAGATGAAAAATGTAATCATGTCAATATTTTGAACATTTACCTCATTTGGCTATATTATTTCCAATAGAGTGCTGTGGGCATTTGTTCTTTGTAGAAGTAGGTTTTGATATCAATATTTTGAGCAAAATTGATGTTGAATGAGTTGGGAAGGTTGTGAACATTAAGAAGGTATATCTTATGAATATTGTTATTATTGTTGACATTGATGTATTAAGTTGAGTTCTGAAATGAATGGTGTTTTCTTTACTAGGAATTGGACAAACCTATTGGAATGAGGAAACCATCAAGCAAATTATTTATACGTGTGTTTTTCTTTTTTTCTTTTTCTTTTTTTTTTTTTTTTTTTTTTTT
>QLSR01000086.1:2881471-2905383 GCA_031780015.1 Citrullus colocynthis
TTGGTTGGGACAATGCTAACATTTTTTTTTTTTTTTTGCTAACACTTAGTTGTAATTAGTTCTTTGTAAATAACTTAACCAAAGTTGGTTACTAGTTTCATTTTATATAGTTTACTTGTATTAACATTACCAAAATTGGTGGAAATCATGTGTAATGAAAGGTATGAAACAAAAAATAATCCATCATCATAAGCATTCTTTTGACATTTCACAAATGTCATGAAATGTATTTATATAACATTGGACTCTTGTCATCAATTGAACTTTAATGACTATAAATAAATGTATAAAGGTTTTAATGGACAAAAAAAAGTTAACTTTTGATTTATTTATTGACAATAAAAATTTGTCATAGAAAATGTTGTCATGACATATAATAATCGCAGTAAATGTTTATTGTTGACTATATTAAAAAGTCATGAAATAATCAATAATGACAGACTTTTCATGTGTCATTTATACACTTTTCTTGATGGTGGATTCAAAGACTAAAAAAAAGAGTCAAGAAATATGCTAATGACAATTTTTAGAGTCATGAAAAACCATTTTTGTTGTAGTGATAGGAGATGAGCTTAGATATAAGACCTTGTTTTCGACTCTAGACATAGGGTGAAACCTATAAAATAAGGATATTTGTAATATATAGCAAAATAAGGGGGAAAATCTAAAAATATAGCACATTTTTAAAATATTTACAAATATGGCAAATATTGACTAGTTAACTTTTGAATTTTTGTGATTTTCAATTTTGTCTTCCCTTGTTTTGCACAACTTCTTTTCTTCTTCTTTTTTTTTTCATTTTGTTTTTTCTAGCTTTTGCTCTCATCTCCCCAATCTTCTCATATTTTCTTCTTCTTTTTTTTTTCTTTTCTTTTTTTAATTTTCTTCCTTCTCCCCAATTTTCTTATATTTTTTTTTTCCCTTTTTTTTTTTTTTTTTTTTTTTCTTTTCCCCTTTTTCCTCTTTTTTTCTTCTTCTTTTTTTTTTTCTTTTCTTTTTTTAATTTTCTTCCTTCTCCCCAATTTTCTTATATTTTTTTTTTCCCTTTTTTTTTTTTTTTTTTTTTTTCTTTTCCCCTTTTTCCTCTTTTTTTCTTCTTCTTTTTTTTTTTCTTTTCTTTTTTTAATTTTCTTCCTTCTCCCCAATTTTCTTATATTTTTTTTTTCCCTTTTTTTTTTTTTTTTTTTTTTTCTTTTTTTAATTTTCTTCCATCTCCCCAATCTTCTTATATTTTCTTCTTCCCTTTCTTTTTTCTTTCCCTTTTTCTCTCCAATTTTTCTTCTATCTCCCCAATCTCCTAGTAATAATATAAATCTATCAGTGATAGCCACTAATATACTTTTCTTTTTCCTATTTTTCTTCCATCTCCTCAATTTCTTCGTAATAATATAAATCTACCAATCATAGCCACTAATATACATATAATTTAGTCACTCAAAAATTTATATCCTTGATTGAAGAATTCACTGACTATCACTCATGTTTTTAAATGTTAGAATAGAATTCATTGAATATTTGTGTATCGATAGTATCCATTATTAGTGATATTAGTAATAGAACTTAGATAGATATCTGTCATATTTATGTATCGATGATATCAAACTTAGGTAGATATCAGTGATAGAAGTCTATTATTGATAATCATGATAAAAGTTTCTCAATAATTGATAGATTTACGTGTAAATATTTCAAAATTGATTGTTACTAATAAAATCTATCAGAAATAACCACTAATATTTTCTATCATTGATAGCTTAATCTTTGATGATTTTCTTCCACAATTAATAGCCACTTATAGAAGTCTATCATTGGTAGCCAACTTAGTGAAATTAATTAATAAAGTTGAATCTCAAATTAAAGTGTAAGTGACATGCCTAGAAGTTATCACTAAAAGCATGTTATCAGTGATAGAAGCTATCAACGATAGCATGTTATTTAATGGTCAAAATGAATGACAAAAGTTATCTTTAATAGCATGTTATCAGTGATAGAAACTATCATTGATAACCATGATATATGTGATACCAATGATAGAACTTAGGTGATATCCTTATATCGATTATATCAATGATATAAAAGTTGATTACATTTGATGAAAGTCTATCATTGATAGCTACTACTAAAAGCTATCGGTGATAGCCAGGAGCCATCAGTGATATGACTTAGGTAGATATCAGTGATAGTCACTTATAAACCTCTCTTTAATAGACTTCTATCACTTATAGTTTTAAATGTTAATCTTTGAAAGTTGATAGTTTTCTTTCAAAGTTGATAACTTATAAAAGTCTACCATTGATAACCACTAATGGCCTTAAGTGTTAATAATTCAAGCTTGATTCCAACTGATGGGTATCAATAATAGCCACTACTAAATGATAGCAAACTAAAAGCTAATATTTCAAGTGTTACCATTTTAAGGTTTTATTAATATTTCTCAAATTTAAAGCTATCATTGATAGCAGCTATCAGCGATAGCCACTGATAGCTATCACTGATAGTTGCTATTAGTGATAGCTTTCAAGTTGAGAAAATCAGAAGAAGAAGCATGAAATGGCGGGTTGAACATAGACTTTTTAGTCATTTACCAATATGTATCACTGATAGCTGCTATCAGTGATATATGGTGCTAACTTTGTGTTATATCCCTAATATGTTTTTCCTTGTGGTATATTTTTTATTATTTTGAGCCTGGTTGCTATTTGTGCAACCAGCCCTAAAATCAAAGGGTTGTGTTTTAAATCACCTAAGTTACTTTAGCCATAGAATATAGGTTTAATGACTTAGCCTCGATACTTCATAGAAGATGGAATAGGTGTAGAATCTAATTTATCTTGTGCATTGTTTAGTTGAGTCTAATTTACAATTTCCTATTAGGCTATAACTCCTTAAATTAGGCATGATCATATTTAAATCCCTCTTTTCTAGTAATTGAATTTTTTGCCAGTTCCATCATTTACTTCTTATTTTTACAATTTCAAAAACTCAAATCAACTTTTGTACTTGGTTATTAAGGTTGCAACTTTGAGAAAAATTTTTGTTGTACTTCGAGATTTCATTGAAAACCCGTTTCTTTGGGGGATGACTTGGAATACTTCCAATCTTTTTACTATTTGTCAATAGTGTGCGCTTGCACTAAATTGAAGATCTTTCTTCAGAAAAACTTTTCGATTTAATAAAAGCAAATTCAATCAGTCAATGATCATAATTTTATAACGGAGAATCAAATTAAAATTAATCTTAATAACTAATCATTTGATTATAAAAAAGATAAGTAATCAATTATTATTATTGAAAAATGAATTTCTTATTAACTAAATTTAACTAATCTAGTTTACTAATTAAATATATTTAAGATATTGTTATCTAATTAATTAATAATTGATGTAAATAAGTAATTGCATTCATTTAATAGATTTTTATTGTAAAAATAAATTAAGTAAATATTTTAATAGATTATTATTGATTTATTAAAACAAATATTTATATTAATTTTGTTACATTAACATTAATATTAATATTTATTAATTAATTAATTATATTCAAAATGAAAAACATAAGAAGAAGAAGGGGAGATGAAACCACATTTTTTGAAGGGAAAAGAAAACTCTTGTTTGTGGGAAAAGAGGATGCTTGAGAATAGTTTATTCCCAGGCAAAGTGTTGAAAACTGTGAAGCAAACATGGATTTAGCATGTGTGTCAATTCCAATCCAAAAAACTCCAACCAAATGATCCCTAAAGGAGCAAATAACACTAAATTCAAATATACCAAGCATTGGCTCGTTCAGTTGATGATTATTTTTAGACATTGAGTAGTATTTGATGGGCAATGGTGACATGAAGGATTAATACGCTCTTTATGAAGTTAATCTTTGACAATGTGTTCGAAGGAAAATGAATTTTGTATGAAAAGACAAAATGTACTCAATTAACTATTTTTTTTTAGGATGAATAAAAAGTTAACATAAAGCTGCATTTGGAACCTATTAGGTCCAAATTAATATAAGAATTAGGATCTAGACGTTTCATGCCTTTGCGAAAATTTGGTGATGAAGTGTACACTTAGGATTTAAATAAAATAAGTTAGGCCTTCACTATTTTGTTACTGAATCTTTTGATTTAAATAGTGTTCAAGTTCTTCGTTTGGAAAATATTGCTGAATTTTTAAAAGTTGCATTAATACTCTAACTTTTTCACACAAGAAAAAAGGTTAAAAAGATGTCCTTCTAATAGTATCTAGACATAACTGTTTCTCTATATGTCAACTCCTCTCCTAGATTAACCTCCTTAACCCGAGAGGAGGTGTGAAGACAACAAACATCACCATTTTGTGACATTTACTGTCCGACCTCTAAAACATTCATAAAACCACCCATAATCATGTTTTAACAAGTTCACATGTGTTGGAATTCTAATATATATAAAGTTTATACAAGTCACATTCCGTACTCCAACACTATCTACCGAAAAGATAAACTATCCAGCGGTAGACCTCGATTTCACATGGCAACGAGGATTCCTCTGCTACTTGAGAAAGAAGAACAAAAAAGAAAGAATGAGCCAGAAGCCCAATGAGTGGTGGTTAACATAAAAACATAGGGTTCCTCATGACCCTTAATAATAAAACAAACTCAACATTAACACATCATAATGATGTTATCTACTCAAACCTTGACACTAGTTATCCCTGTATTGTATCCACTTCTTGCTGGTTCTTACTTTACCAGCAGACCATCATTTCCTCTATGTACACATAAACCTACCTCCTATGGACTCAGAAGCTAGATCTATTGATCGTCTAACCATCCCACATGAGGTTCTTCTCACAGACTCAGAATCTAGGCCCTGTGACCTTCTAACATCCTATGAGATTTTCGCCACAAGCTTGGATTCTAAATCCATAGACCCTCTGACCATCCTGTGTGTAGTTCCGTCATAGGTTCAAAAACTAGATCCATAGATCCTCTAACTATCCTGTGAGGTATTCCCTTTCTCCACCATACAAACATCAAAACTATGTATGGAAATAACATTAGCACTTTAAAGAAAACCACTCACAGTAAATAAGGACTTGGCCTTCAAGCTCTTTGATCCTCGTCCCTGACATTTTGCCCTTCCAAAACTTAGCTTGTTTTTCACCCTCGAGTACATAGCTAAACTTTTAGTACAAAAGAAAAAGCAACATCCCTTCGAATTGCGAGCTGGATGCCCAGAACTACCCCTTGGACGCTTGAAACAACCTTGTTGGACGCTTGGATTGTGTACTTTGGATGCCTAGAAGCTGATTTGGACACCTAGGAATGCTTGTTGGACACCCAGGTGTCCCTTTCTTCCTTTTACGAGCTAAATTTTTCCTTTCTCTAAGCTCTCTTGGTGGAATTTGCTTATAATGAATTGTGTGAGAAATTTCTTTGGCCTTAATACTTATTTATAGGTTTAGGAAATTTATCCTTGTCATCCACCATTCTTCTCAAGCTTGACACCTTAAACACTTAAGTGGCCTACCCATGCATAACCAACACATGTATGTTGCCAACTGCTCTTTAAAAATGACTAAGTATCCAACTAAAGTGCAACTTTACCTCATAGCTCAACACCTCATACTTTGACCCGTGGTCAAATTCCTACTATGTTGTCACTTCACCCCTTAAGGTATTCACCTTGGAGTTAGTCACCTCCACTTTGAACTTCAACCTTATGGGCACATACTCAAGCCTCTTTCAAAACCTACCATGCATCCATCTAAGCAATTTCAACCTACCATGCATCCAACTTAGGGTAATCATGGGTCCAACTTGTCTTCAATAGGGTAAGTATCCGATGTCACCTTTTGACCACATGAACTATCCAATGCTTAACCAAAATTCCACCCTAGTTAAATTATGCATCCATTAGGTCCCATTGTTAGCTCGTTGACTTCCTTAGAACAGTATATTAAGACAATTTGAAGTGTTCAAATTTAGAAAAAGGAGCATCTTATGGTTTGGTTCGTTTAATTGTGACTTAGACGAATTTGGATTTTTAATAATATTTAAATGAGATTTAAATATTATACCTATGAATAGAGATTCATCGAGTTTGAAATTGTCGGAAAAGTTGAAAAGTATTAATTTAATATTAATTTAATATAATTAATTAATTGGTTAATTAATTATTATTTAAATTAATTATATTAAATTAAAATTTTGATTTATGAAATCAAAAATTGATTTCTCAATTTTTCAAATTGAGAACATAACTTTCAGTTGCATGGTGAAGGAGGAGGTGTAGACCTCTCCTTCACATGCAACTTCTTTTCTCTTCAAAGCACCTTATTCACCTTTGTGTGTCTTTCAACATGTGTACTCGACTTGCATGTATTCTATTTAAATAAGGAAGAGAAAAAGCTGAAAAGGGTTGGTTTTTTTAAAAGAAAAACCTTACGGGAAAGAAGATTTTTCTCTCTTTCAAAATTGTGTTTTTTTAAAAGAAAAACCTTACACTTTTATATGCTCCTTTTTCTGCTCAATTCGGTTCCAACCATCTATTCTAAGCCCTGAGAATAACGAAGAAACTCTAGTGGTGGTCTGTGAATAGTTTGTGATCAGTTTTTGGAGGTTCTCGGGACAAATTTTGAGCTACAAGTAAGTGTTACTTCCTTTGTATCTCAATTCATCCATGCATGTTTTTCCTTTAAATTGATGTAATTAAAGTGTTTTGTATCCGTTTTTACTTTCGCTGCATGTTTTCTAACTCTATCAATGTCACTTTTTGACCACATGAACTATCTAATGCTTAACCAAAATCTCACGCTAGTTAAAGAATGTGTCCAACTCTATTTATACTTTGTCAAAATTCACCTTGATACATGGTACCATGCGTCCAACTCCTTATATACACATCTTGGTCTAAGTGTGTTACCTTCAGCTAAGATATGTTTACTCAACACTTAACCAAAAGCTTCCTAAACACATCCTATGTGTCCGAAGTACCCTGTCTATGCGTCCAACTTTATACCTTCTCTCCTGGGTATGTGTCCAACCTTGACTTCAAGGTTGATGAGTTGAACTTCTCATATTTTGCTTCAAGCTTCCAACTTTCTCTTCCAACACTTGGTCAAATTTTTCAATCCTTAATCCTATGAGTTTAACATACTAAGCTCCAAGTTCAACTCATAGTACTAAGTCCACCTCATAGTTTCTATTTTCAAAGCATAGTTAACTTCCATTCTCGAAGCATAGTCCACAACTTAAAAAGTTCATAGTATAGTTTTCTCTCAACCACTTCTATGACCCATTCTCTCCTCATAACTCAAACTTAGAAATTCATTGTTCTAACCTTTCTCAATTTTTTATAACTCTACAACTCATCTCAGATTTTCACGAGGAAGTCATTTTAGGGTTTTGGGTATCACATTATATACCCCATTATCTCCTTCTTCTATTTTCTTCCCTCACTTTTTCAATACCCCTCTTAATCCTATTTTTTCATTCTTTAATCTCTAAAATTTTCTTCATTTCTTCTTTTTTATCTCTCTCTTTTTAAATACTGGAACTTTAAATAAATAGGATAAACTCTCTCATTTTTAAGCAAGCCCAAACATAAATAGAAGAAATCTCAATGCCCAAACAATCAATTTTGATAAGGAGTTAAGCAGCTAAGGAGACAAGTATGAGGCTCAACAAGATGAAAATAAAACTCAACAAGCTCAAGTGAACTTTATGCTAAAAATCAATGGGGGTCGCTCTAAGTGAAGCCAATCATGAGAAAATTATTATGTCACAAGGACCAATGACAAAAGCTAAAGCTAAAAGACTTCAAAAAGCACTAAATCTTACTTCAAGCTAACTTTCCTACGAAAGTTACAACCTTTTAGGAGACTTGGTCACCCAAGAGACATAATAAAAATACAGATTCATACACATCTTTAATGTCCTGTGTATTTAATTATTTTATGTATTTGCATTTATTGAAGGTTCATGTATGAGCTTTAAGGGTCGGGGATGAATTTAGGCTATATAGGTGAAAGGTCATGTCATTTATTAGTGACCTTTCATTTAGTATAAATAATGTTGGATTTTTTCACATTTAAAATGGAAGTTATTGAATTTGAAGAATTTATCATAAAGATAAATCTCTCTCAAGCTTTTATGCTTTATTTGTATTCTTGTGTTTATAATGTATGCATAGAACTTTCAATCCAACTCTTATGTGTTTTCTATAAAATATTTGCAACAATTAGTTTTCACTTAAAAGTATTATTCTTTTTTAATTATAGCCATTGTTTTTTTTACTTTGATTTATGTTTATTTTTAGTATGCAACAATTAACATGTTCAACTAGTAAATTTAAATGAATTTCACTTGAATTTTTATTCCTTAAATTTTCACCCTAAACAATTGGAACTTTTTCCATTAGATCTATCATCAACATGAATCAACCACTCTCTTTTGTCGTGTTGTCTTTAAGAATGTAGAAATGACTTATTAATTGGAATTGAATAAGACAAAAAACATACCTCTACTTTTTTTTTCTTTTTTTTTTTTTGCAAATAGTTTCCAAAATACTTTATTTTTCAAATAGTTTTAAAGAGAACCTAAATGTATCAGTTAGATTGTGAAGAGATGAAAATCTTGGAAATAGGAATAAGTTCTCTTTTCTTCTTTATCTTTGATCATCTTTCAAATTCAAATCTATTTAACTTTTCTTGGAGTTGTGTACCCTCATTAACTAAATGATACACAATCACAAAAAAGTTCAACAAATTTGGTTTGGAAAGATGATCATGATGGATAAAGGAGCATGCAGCGGAAGTTAATTTGATCAATTTTCACTCTAAGATGCTCAATTTAGAGGATTAAACATGCAATTAAAAAGAAAAACCAAAGTTTCAAGAACACTTACCCTTGAAGCTCCAAATTCTCCTTCATTTTTTTATGAATTTCAGCACCACTTGGTTGTAAATCACCACAAGAGTCTTCTCTACTATTCTCTAGGCTTAGATTGGATGGTGGGATCCACATTTGTGATGAATTTGAGAAGGAATGAAGGTTGGGAAGAAGATGAACAATGGATGGAATTTTGCAAAATTAACCCTTTAATTTCACAAAATTCTTAACTATTTTTATGTCAAAATCATCTCTATTTATTAAAGAATAACATACAATCCAATTGCATCAAAATTTGACAGCACAAAATAGTTAATTTGTTGGTTAATTGTGAATAAGACAACCAAGCTCCTAGCTTAATTAGTGAGAAAATCCAATCTTCAAAAACCAATTTTAAAATCAATTCTCAATGAATTTCCAAAAATTGAATTAAAATTAATTTTTAATTTAAAAAATAATAGAGTAATAAAATAAATAAAAAATTCTAATATTTAATTAATTAAATATTATTTTAATATTAAATAATAAAATAATATTATTTTTCCCACTTGTCTTGATTTTTCTAAAAACCAACATGAATCCCTATTCATATGATTAATATTTAAATCATATTTAAATATTATAATTAACTCTATTTGTACGTTTAATTCGTAATTAAACGTCGATATATCATATATATTTGGTTTTCATTCCTTAAGCCAAGATTTGAACGGTTCAAACTTATTCACTATACTATCTAAGATTTTAGTCCATTTATGAGTTAGTAGAGGGACCTAATGGACCTACAGATCATGAGCTCCAACGATTCAAGATTAACCGGCCAAACTCTTTAACCTAGTTAACCAACATTCGTTAACTAACGGGACACTCCACTAAAGTCCATAGCTGCACTCTCCTCACTGTAGATATATTTGTGTCCATTTGATATAACTGTCATCGATAAGTCAATCCTTCACAGGTTGTTCATAACTGCAGCTAGGTTAAAAATCGATTTACCTCTAAGTTACATCTTTTCTCCTTAAGTACCACTATCCCCCTAATGAACAATTGATTTAGGATCTAATCACTAAATCCATTCCCTCTCGAGCCAGTGAGAGGATGGGGCCCTTTGTTCAAGCATGGGAACAATACTTAAGAGAACAACCTTTCTATTATCCCTTAGTTGGGTAGGAGTGAATTTCGTCTTGCATGTTCTATGTCCCCAGCTATCTACCCACTCTTATCCCTGAAATGGGAGGAATGTTGAGCAGCGCTATTGAGATTACTCTCACCTATGCAGATAAAGGGATAATTCTGAAGAAACAGGAGTTCATAGATAGCTCAAGATTGAGATCAAGTTATCTAGGTCATCGATAAGTGAAATTAATCAGTGTTAATCGTAAACGGTGTTAATACATGACAGTAATTATTTCAGGGTCAGTCTTACACAATCTTATTATGTAGAATACCCCCGCTCACATGTCTCTACATGAACAAATCAGGATCACTTCATTTATGACACCTTACAACATTTGTAACAATCATGAAGCGGGTTATATTCAATAGTGTCTCTAGGAAGAGGTACCCAACCTGATCCATGTACTATAGACTTATTTAGGCTACTTACTCGAACTTGATCCTGTTTATGTCTCCCCATAAAGTCCAAGTACTCATGATAATAACGGGTTCGTAGTCTAATTGGATTTATAATTAATAAATAATTAATTCACTTGAATAACTTCATATGTTCTAAAATTCATTTATTTACAAAAACTAAGAGTTTTTAGGACATACAACCCAACAAATCAAAGATTAAGAAGAAAGGAGAATTTGTTCTTAACTTCAAGATTTTGAACTCTTCACAATCAAATTGATCAAACTGGCTTTTAATTTCTAAGCATCCATTCTAAACACAAGAATACAAAAGAAAGCATAGAACCACGAAATAGATTTAACTCTGATATATTCATTCATATTCAATTTCCACTTCAAATGTGAACAAATACAACACTATTTATACTAAAGGAAAGGTCATTAAGAAAGGCATAACCTTTCACCTATATGGTCTAAATTCATTCCCAACCCTTAAAGTTCATACATGAACATTCAATAATGCAAATACATAAAATAAATAGATATACAGGGGGATTAAAGATGTGTATGAATTTCGATTTGTAGATTCATTATGCTTCTTAAGTGATCAAGTGTCTTGAAAGGTTGTAACTCTTCACCATGAATTGGAAACTTAGTTTGGAAGTAAGCATTCAATCCTTCTTGAAGTCTTTTACCACTAGCTCTTGTCATTGGTCCTTGTGGTATATGAAGGGATTTATTACCATTAGAATTAAAAAAACATACAAAAAAGTAAAAAGAGTTTAGCATATGAGAATCAAACCTTTGTAGAAATGTAGCTGTAGTGAAATCCTTCTTCAATTGAAGTTCTACTCCATGAAGTCTTGCTCACTATGACTCTAGCAAGAATTCGGCTTGTGGAAACCTTCTTGAAAGAATTGAAGAAATCAAGAGATGGAAAAAATAAAGAATTTTTCTTTATATTTTGGGATGAAGGTTTAAAGAGTTTTCTGCAAGATTTTCTCTAAGAATGAATGCCTCATCTCTTTTCTGCACCCTCTAAGGTCCTTTATATAGACCCTAATTAGGTAATACTAATTAATTATAATAATCCATTTTAATATATATTTCATATTAAAATGATTTAGATAATTAGGTTAATCCTAATCTTTATAATTATCCATTTTATATCTCATATTAAATCAATTATCCATTTTATATCTCATATTAAAATAGTTAATTATTTGAATCATATTCAAATATATTAATTCTCCCCTATTATATAGTTTTAATTTGAATCTCAATCAAATTAATTTTATAATAATAATAATGTATCATAATACATTAATACTTATATTAGTTGTATCAAATACAATAAATATATTTCCCCTTAAATAAATAAGTTTGAATGCTTCAAAAATTTCTTGGGTAAAATGCAACTTTGGTCCATGAGGTTTGAAGTTGATGTTTGTTTGGTTCCTGAAGTTTCAAAATGAACACTTTAGTCCTAAAATTTGAGAAATGGTTCTAAATGGTCCTTGAAGCTACTTGAACTGTTAGTTGACTAATGGTAAAATGACGTGGACGTTAAATGATGAGTCAGCTAGTTGATTTGGGAATTTTTTATTAATTTAATATTATTTTCTTTATTACATGAGCTCCCTCTAATTCTTTGCCTCATCTCCAATCTTCTTCAACCTTCTCCAGTGAACCTCCTTTGATCTTCATTGGTCCGTTGTGAGCTATTTAGGAGACTTTATGGATCTACAAATTATAAGCTCCAATGTTACAAGATTAATTAACTAAATTTTTTAATTAATTAATCTTCATTCATTAACTAAAAGGCAAACCACTGTAGACCTATTATTACACTCTTATGCATTGCATGATAAGTTGCGCCCATAAATATAATCATTACAAGCAAATTGATCCTTCACGAGTTTCACGAGTTGTTCGTAAATCCAGTTGGATCAAAAGTTTGTTTTACCTCTACAATTACCTCTATCTTCTTAAGCACCACTAATATTCTAATAACGAACAACTTCTTTTATATGGTCCAACCATAAACCAAAGTCCCTTTTGGCCCAGTAAGAAGGGTGGGGCCCCTTGTTCATGTTCTAGAATCGCCAATTAAGGGAATTACTCATCTACTTTCCCTATATGAAAATGAGTAAATTTCATCTTGTAAAATTACTTTTCCACTCTTTATTTGGTCAAGTCCCCAAAATGATAGACATATTAAGTCGGCGACTCATACCATTTTCACCCATGCAAATCAAAGGAGGAGCCCTCAAAATAGGAGTTCATAACTCATTGAGGATTAAGATCAAATCACATATGATCATCTTGTGAAATATTAATCTCTTCAATTAACAAATTTATAAAGAGAGATTAAATATTTCCTGATCCAATTTTATACGAACTCTTTCTATAAGATACCTCCACTCGTATGTCTCAACATGAACAATTTAGATCAAATTGTTTGTAACAATTACGAAGTGGGTCATACCCATAGTGTCACCAGGATAAGACACCTAACCTAATGCATGTATAGACCCTTTAGGATATTATTTGAACATGATCCACTTGTATGTCAACCATATACAATTCAAGATTACATCTATATAACCTTTGATTTTTATTGTAATAGATAATTTAATATTGCATATTTAATAATTAAATTTAATAATTATTAAATAACTAATAAACTAAGAGGCTTCAAGGCATAAATCCCAACAACAGAATGATTTCCTCATGATTGAGTTGACTTGGGGTGGTCTCCCATTGATTTTCAACATAAAGTTCATTTGAACTTGCTTAAGTTTGTTGAGTTTCATTTTCATCTTATCGAGAACTGACTCCTTATTAAATTTCTTTAAAGTTATCTTGAGTTGGAAAATAACTCATTTCAAAACAATATATATATATATATTCCTTCTCGTATGAATACTATATAAATTTAGTGATGCACATATTTTCTCTGCTTCTCACTACTTGTTATCAAAACTATGACTCAAATTCTATTTGTATGTCTCTCTTTGTTTATAAAATCTAAACATATTAACTTACTATCAACACCTAACATACAACTCTATTAAACACATTTAAGTTATAAGGTCCATAGGTGGTTCCATTATACTCATTTCTAATTGCTAAAACCTACTTAATTGAAGGAAATAACTTTAAAAATTGAGAAATGGAAGATAAGGAGTATGAGAGTATCGAAGAAGAGAGTGAAAAAAAGAAGTGCTAGACAACAAGTTGAAGTAGAAAAGAGAGAGAAAATAGGAAAGGGAGGTGAAATAAGGTGTACTAGATCTATAATTCCCTTTATATACCAACTGTAATGACATTTCTTAACATTTTTTTTAAAGTTAGTTTAACGGTTTTAATACAACTTTTGAAAGTTCAACGATATTTTTGAAACGAGGTGCTAATGATTTTCAAAAATAATATGTAATGATAAGGGTACTTTTGAACTTTTTTTTTTTTTTTTTGAGGTTTAAGTGCATTAATAAAACATTGAAAGTTTAGAGGTTTTTTTGAAACAAGAAATTAATGGTAAAAATACTTTTGAACTTTTTTTTCTATAAAGTCGAAGAGTATTTAATGAAACTTTTGAAAATTCAAATATATTTAAAACTAAAGTACAAAGTTTATGAGTATTAACTATAATTTAGTCATAATGTTCCCTAATAACCCATTATAATTGAAGCGTAGCCATAACATTAAATTTCCGTTGACATGTCAATATTTTCATCAAAATATTTTTACGTTTCCATGGATTTAACATTAACATGGGAGTGAATTGATATTTTCATTAATGTGTAGAAAAATCCATGAAACATAAAATATAAGCAACATATTGTCACTAATGTAAATATAATATAAATAATAGATATGCTAACTTGTTTAAAATCCATAAAATTTAATTTTAAAATTTTGTTTTTATAATTTTTTCAGAAATATCCATCGATATTGACATCCTATAAAATTAAAACCTCAACTTTTTTTTTTTGTTGATATAGACATTTTAAATTTAGAGGGGATGTTTGACCACCAACTTTAGAAGTCAATGTTAAAAAACTTAACTCCACCAACTTTAATAACGTTCACGATTGAAGTTTATACATTTATCCAAAAACTACATCTTTTCTCCTCTCTTTTTTATACACCTTTATTGATGAATTTCATATTCTTCCCTTCCTGTCAAGCACATTTATCAGAAAAACTCACACAAATTTTACTAGCCCAACTAAATTAGTCTGCACTCCAAATACCCAATCGAGCGCTTCAAACAAGTCGGAAGTGCACAGTAGTGTAGAGAGGGGATAAAACGTAGGGCGCGTGGGTCACACTCCCCAAGACAAACACACACATTCTTCTCAAGTCTGAATAGCAAGGCGCGTGTAATCTTATTGTATCGCTTCGCTTTTAACTCCGAGTGTTTCGTTTGTATGGTCTCAAACTCAAATGGCTGCTTCTCTCCAGATAGGAATCGGCCCCTCCGTTTCCTCCCACCATTTCTCCGCCATGCTCAATGCTCTTCCCACTCATCGCCTCTTCCTTCTCCGCTCTCCTTCCTCTCCCCGCCGCTCCACCGGATTCCGCTCCTCCCGCTCTCCTCCTCCTCCTCTTCTTCTTCGCCCTCGCTCCTCCTCCTCCGACGACCTCTCTCCCTCTCCAGGTTTCTTCCATTCTCACTCCTCTTTCTTTATCTCTGCTAATGTCTGTATTTTGTTTTGTTTGCAAGTGTGTGAATGTCAGTTGAGGTCAACCTGAAGGTTTCTGCGGCTTATCTAGATTTTTCGTTGTTATCCGGAGATTCGAGATAGGAATTTGAATTTGATGTTGATGTTTTCGAATGTGAAGTCCTACTAGTTTTTCTGCGGTTTGGATATAATCAAGGCGCATGTTTCTATTAGCGCAGTCTTCGGAAATACCAGTGTGATTATTTGTACTGAATGTGTTTATTTGTGCTCTACTTGTGTTTGTAAGTTTGTGTGACTGTGTTTTGAGGTCAAGCTGAAGGTTTTTTGCGGCTTATCTAGATTTTTTGTTGTTTTCAGGAGATTCAAGACAGTAATTTGAATTTGATGTTGATGTTTTCGAATGTGAAATCCTACTTAGTTTTCCTGCGTTTTGGATATATTATCAATGCGCTTGTTTTTATAAGCGCGGTCTTCGTGATGTCCAGTGTGATTATTTGTACTGAATGTGTTTGTTTGTGCTCTACTTATGTTTATAAGCTCGAGTTTTCATCTTTGAATGTTGTGCGTTTTTTTGTAATGTCTGCTGCAGTGGAAGCTTCCTGAGAATTGAGTTACGACTTTTTTCTTTTTATTGCTCGAATTTGGTGTTGAAATTTTTGATGTCATGTCAGTGGTTTCCATTTTGCATCTCGGGTTCAATATGTCTTGTTTGTTGGACAATACGTAGGCTGCTGTATGTAACTTAGTTGTTGAGTAGTTTGGATAGTTGTTCTTTCCAAGCTGAAACGAGTTGTTGTTCTAGACATACTAGTGCTTGTTTATTTTATTTATCCCAACGCCTGTACTTGAGGTGCACAAAAGCTGACCCCGATGCTCATAGATGTAAAAATTATTTTATTCATTCTAGCATTTGGTTTACCTTTCCTCTTCGTAGTTATAATGTAGACATTGTGGCTGTAATTTATTTGGCTGACGTATAAATTTCCGATTCCTGGCTGGTGCATATCTTTCAATGAATTGGTTGACATATAAACTCAATAACTATCATATGATATTGCAATTGTACATACTTTTTTGGTTGAAATTGTTCTACTTTGCAAGGTTTTTTCTTCAATCATTTTGCATGATATAGTTACTTGATAGAAAGATAAAAAATTAGATGTTGAGTAGTTGGAAGTAGGAATTTTGAGGTGTACTTGGCATAAGATAATGAGAGTGACATGTGTTCTTTATAACAGGAGTTGAGAATTTGGTAATCATAGGTTCTGGTCCTGCTGGATATACTGCAGCCATATATGCAGCTCGGGCAAATTTAAAACCTGTAGTGTTTGAGGGTTTCCAAGCAGGTGGTGTTCCTGGAGGGCAGCTAATGACTACTACGGAAGTCGAGAATTTTCCTGGGTTTCCGGATGGAATTACTGGTCCAGATCTGATGGATAGGTAAAGTAATATGAAGTGTGGAAAGTTCTTTGTTTCCTTTTGCTTTCTATCACAATAGAAGGGACACTGGGTATGGATCCATGGGCAGAGATTTTATTGGTTATAATCTTCATATTATATTGGATAGGATGCGGAAGCAAGCAGAACGATGGGGAGCCGAATTATTTCAGGAAGATGTGGATTCTATTGATTTAAAGAATAGACCGTTTACTGTGCAAAGTAGTGAACGCAAGGTGATGGGTTATTTTTCTATCAAAATGTATGAATAAACTCTGAATTTTTTACTTCCTCTTCAAAAAATTTATGTTTATTTAGAAACATCAGTCCATTCTTTGTGTATTACTTTTCCTTAACTTTTTCATTTTGTTACCAAAGAATCAAAGAATAATTTCAACTTCAATCTTTTCCCTGTTTGGATGCATTTCATTAATTATTTTATTTTCATTAATCTGTGTTGGTGTTTAAAAATGCACGGTGTTTCTTTTCTTTCTGATTTTCTTATTTGGCTTCTCCTCCTTAAACATTTCAGGTTAAGTGCCATAGTGTAATATATGCAACAGGAGCAACAGCAAAACGACTTAGGTTACCTCGTGAAGATGAATTTTGGAGTAGGGGAATTAGTGCTTGTGCGATTTGTGATGGAGCATCACCCTTGTTTAAAGGGCAAGTACTTGCTGTTGTTGGCGGAGGTGATACAGCAACAGAGGAAGCCTTGTACCTGACTAAGTATGCTCGTCATGTTCATTTACTTGTACGTAAGGATCAACTTAGGGCTTCTAAAGCAATGCAAGATAGGTATGCCAATTCAATATTTTGGCGATGAATCATTTTCATTTCGTAGTAGTTGGTTAGATATCTTGTAAATATGATGTACTTTTAGGGTAAGAATGTCTTATCTTTCAACCTTTGCTCTGTTTATCTGTGTCTTATTATTATTATTTTTTTATTTTTTAAATAGGAATAATGTGTTTCTGGGAAGAGAAAAACCAAAGTTTTCAGTTGGAAACCATTATGGGGTTTCCTTCTATCTACTTTATATTTTCTTACCAACTCCTGTAGCAGATGTAATGTTTTCTTTTAATAAATATCTGTAGATGCGGCAAAAGTGCAATGTTAAATTATAAGTTTAATTCCTAAGTTTCAGGTTTGTGTTTATTTGGTCTCCAAATTAAAAAAAAATATATTTAGTAGGTCTTGGAACTTTCAGTTGTGTTTAATTGATTCCTGTATTTTCATTTTTATGTCTAACTAACGGTTGACCTATTTGAGATTTTCTAAAACAAATGGAACTAGGGGTGTGCAGCAGTCGGTTGGAGTTGGTTTTTCAACCAAACTGCCACCAAACTGACTATGGTTGGTTAATAAATGTTCAAATCGATCTCGTTCGTCAAGGAATGAAAACCGGCCTTTGGTTTAGGT
The DNA here is from genome assembly GCA_031780015.1 of Citrullus colocynthis. Classification (NCBI taxonomy): domain Eukaryota; kingdom Viridiplantae; phylum Streptophyta; class Magnoliopsida; order Cucurbitales; family Cucurbitaceae; genus Citrullus; species Citrullus colocynthis. The sequence continues at coordinate 2,899,459 of QLSR01000086.1, forward strand.
TGGTTTTGTTTTTTGATTTTTCTTTTAAAAAAATGTCGGTCTGAAAATTTCACAAACAACTAAGTCCCTCCTCTTCTCCGATCGACTGCTTTCGGCTTGATCGGTTTTGGTTGGTTGGTTCGATTTTTTGGTCTATCATGCTCACCCCTAAATGGAACATTAGACACCAAATTTAAAATTTAGGGTACTATTAGACAAAAATTCAATTTTATGTTTAATAAACGAGTTAATTTTTAAAGATTTGAAATAAGTCGAAGACTTATTAATATACAATTGAAAGTTCAGGTTTTTAATAGATACTTTAAAGTCTAGAGACGTATTATTCATTAGACAGAAAATTGAACGTTTAGGGGTCTATTAGATACTTTTTAAAGCTCATGGATCTATTACAAAAGCCTGAAAGTTGAAAGTCTGAAGACCAGGCTTGTAATTTAATTAAAATTTGAGCATGATAATTTATTCTTACTTGAAGGACAACGACATGTTTAGTTATTTGCACAACTGTTTTGTATTGATGTGGTCTTTTATTACTTCTATATGGTTCATTTGGTGATAAATGAGGATGAATCAAGTTGACATTTTAGATTAGATTATCCCTATTTGAGTTGAAGTCCTATGGTTACGGCCTATTAAGTGATTGGATAAGCAAGGAGAAGAAGATCAAAACTTTAACCTAGCGTAGAGCCGTAGGAGGATAATGAAGGTCTTGAAAACTCGCTAGGATGGGTAAACTTTAGAGTGTCTTTAAACCATAACTTTTCATTCCTTGTTTCATGGTTTTCTAGGCCCATTTTTCTATGTAAATGAAACTCATAGTAGTCTCGCCTTGTACTTGGTCTCTACAGCCTTTTATATTGACTCCCAACTGTCTCTAGGTTTACAATAAACAGTTTGTATGTGAGTTTTCAACTCCCTGAATGTTTGTTTAACAGGTTGATTATCGCGAATGTTTCAGAGTGTTCAACTGTCCAAATGTTACCTTGCACTTTAACACGGAGGCTGTGGACATTGTTAGCAATACAAAAGGGCAAATGTCTGGCATTTTAGTTCGAAAAGCTGATACTGGGGAAGAATCTGTGCTTGAGGCAAAGGGTTTATTTTATGGAATAGGTCATTCACCGAACAGCCAGTTATTGAAAGGCCAGGTTGAGCTTGATAGCTCTGGGTATGTGTTAGTGCAGGATGGTACTGCAAAAACTTCTGTGGAAGGTGTATTTGCAGCTGGAGATGTGCAGGTATTTTCCTCTTGAAAGTGCATTCTTGATTATTGCTATCGCATATGCAAGGGCAGGTTCTTTAAGACTCTTGTTTGCATCAGAATTGTCTCCATAGGCACGTTATATGGTTATGTCTGATATTTTGTATATGGTTTGGTAGTTTTGGATAGAAGGAAGATTTTCTATTCTAAAATGCAAGGAAGTATTTTTTGAAAAGGAAACAAGACTTTTTGTTGATATAAAGAAAAAGAGTCTGATGCTCAAAATAGAAGATACAAAGGATAAAGCTTAAAAATAAAGAAAAAGACAATACACAATTAAACTAAAAATTAAAGTGCTCCAGTTCAAACAAATATATTAAATGGAGCAATTAGCAAAAGACTTGGATAGAGAACACCAGGAAGAGGCAAGAAGACGAGTTGAACCCAAATGATCAAGCCAAGGAAGTGATGATTCATTTAAACATGAAATTTAAAGTAAAGACAGATATATCTGCAAAAACAGATATAACCTACTAAACATGAAATTCAAAGTAAAAATTCAATTTATTTTGATTGAGAAAGAATTTCATTAAAAGTTGAAAGGAAACAATTCAAGTTGATGACTAATTTAAAGCTTTTCGTAAAATAGAATTAATTCTTCAGTTTTGAGATCCACATATAACATTTTCTTTCATAAACAATTTGGACTTCTCGTTCTATTTGTTCAATTCAACATTTATGCAATTGAATAAATATGGTGAAGCTTATGACATGGTTTTTAAGGAGTATGAATGTGTACCTTTTCTTATGTTTCCAGGGCTACTCATAACTTCCCCAGGTAGTAGATTTGCATGCTCTTGGAATATGTATATTAGTTTCAGGTTCTCTTTATCTTAATATATTTTGGTGTGCATCGGCTTTTGATGTTTGAAAATCAACTAAATAGGGATAACATTTCTTGAAGAACTGTGTCAGCAACTTGAGCATTTCCATATTATCTCTTGTTCCAAAAAAAAGAAAAAAAAGCCTGTCCATATAGTGTTGGTCATGACGTGAGATAGTGGCACAAAAACTGATCCCTAGTCAAGTTCATTATCTAATTTCAAGTTCATTATCTAATTTCTATCAATCATTTTTCTTTGAAAAATGAAATTCATATTTATTTGTATCATCTTTTGACTTTGTTTCTATGTAATTTCTTAGGATCATGAGTGGAGGCAAGCTATCACAGCTGCTGGTTCTGGATGCATTGCTGCTTTATCAGTTGAGCGCTATCTTGTGAGCGAGAATCTTCTTATTGAGTTCCACCAGGTATTGAAACCTTGTTGACTTTGGTGAATGATTTCTTCTCTAATGTTTTTGAGCTTTGAGTGGCTTAACATCTGATAAAGTTCTATTCTTGTGCATATTGGGGCAACACATTTTGTGCTGCAGTTTTATCACAAATAGTTATTGACACTAACGTTATACTTCATGTATTTTCTTTTGCAGCCCCAAACTGAAGAGGTTAAGAAGGAACCAACGGACAGAGACGTTCAAGAAGGTTTTGATATCACACTTACAAAGCACAAAGGCCAGGTATGTACTTTTCATCTCCTGTTTCGGCAATTATGTATCAAATTTTGTGATGTAACATCTTATTCTTCTACGGTTGAGGCTTTCAAAATGTTATTTGTCATTAACTCAAAATTTTTAATTTCTTTTACATCTCTGTTTCCACAGTATGCTCTTCGGAAACTATACCATGAAAGCCCCAGGCTTATATGTGTATTATACACATCACCAACGTGTGGCCCATGTAGGACTTTGAAGCCAATTCTCAGCAAGGTAGAAAATGCCAAACTGTTCATTGCTGAGTCTAGGATCAATCCATCCAGCCTGCATTATTATTCAGTGACTGTTGTAGAAAAAATGAATTTGTTGATTTTGTGATGTAGGATCAATCCAAATACATATCATTTTCTGATTGTCGTGAATACCATGATCATCTACAAATTTCACAATTTCACGTTTTAAGATAAATTGAGGATCTTCACTAGTTGTTGGATCATGGGATTCTCACATGAGATTGATCAAGGTGGCCATAAGCGAGCTTGTTTAGATGTCAGAATAAGAAAAAAAGAGAGTGAATCTTGTAGTTGTAGGTAGAAACATGCCCAATAAAGTTGAAGAAGCTTGTATTATAAATCTTCCTCATTGAACAGTATCCCATCTTCGTTACGAAAACAACGAGTGTTAAACTGAGAAAACCAACCAATTGGTTTTGTTAAAAGGTAAGGTTAGTATGGTTTTAAAAATTTGAAAATGGACAATGTTTATGATTGGGTCATTTTGGTTGGTTTGGCTAGTATTTTTTATGGTCAGTTCAACTTCAAAAACCTCAATTTATTTATAAAACTTCTTAAAGCAGTAAGTTGAATGGGCAGCCATTTAATGAATACAGCTGATTACATCTCTAACTGAAATAAACAAAAGGTGTCTGTTACGATTTTATGTGTATCATCCATTGATGTTTTTTTTTCTTTCCTTTTTCTTCTTTTTTTTTTTTCCTATCTTTGTGTGGATCCTATCAATGAGCCTTTTGCACACAATGATCTTCATTCTAGTTCATATACTGGTTTTTGGAACTAAACTTGCAATTGCAAAGTTGGTCAGGCTACCTCTCAGGTAAAATTAAGAAACCAGGATAGCTACTGCATTTGATATCTTCCAATACGCTGGAAAATGGTATGGTTAGTTCTGAAAGACTAGTTGCTGTAGTATAATGAGGGTTTGAGAGAATTTGCAGTTGATAAACTGCTGATTATTCATTTCGACATGCTTGACAATAAATTACACTGTTATTTCTTTTATTTTCCCGATGTTAATGACAAATCATTGATGCTTATTAGCCTTCCTCATGAATATAAATCTTCCAGGTGATAGATGAATTTGATCAAAGTGTGCATTTTGTTGAAATTGATATTGAGGAAGACCAAGAAATAGCTGAAGCAGCTGGGATTATGGGTACTCCATGCGTGCAATTCTTCAAAAATAAGGAGATGATCAGGTCTATTATGAATTATATATATATTTTATCATATGATTCATATTTGATACATAAACGCCCCCACCGTATGGTCATGAACTCCAAATATGGATTTAGGGCCTGTTTGAATTGAATTGAGAAAAAATTGTTTTCTAAAAAACTCATTTTTATTTAAACTCTTTTGACAATAACCATTTATAGTGATTTCCAAACACTCTAATTTTTTTTTTAAATGACTTGTTTTTTAAATTAAACACTTGAAAATGTGTTCTAAACACACCCTAAAAAATACTATTCACTCTCGTTTGTGGTCTTTTACTGTGCCTATTCACCATGCAACAAATATATACTTCATATTTATTCATCTTCTCTAGATGTGAGGCATGTATGCTTCCTTGTTTTTATAACTCTTTTATTTCATTATTATTATTATTATTTTTTGTTCAGTCTTTCACTTCTTAAAATGACAACCTGGTTTAGGAATTATTTATTTATTTGTTTATTTTTATTTATTTTCGAATAGGATATTGAACTTTTCATTAAGAAAATGAAAAGAGACTAATTCTCTAAAGTACAAAGCAACCAAACATAAGAAACTTCTGACAATAGGGTCAGTACAAAAGATAAGAGAACTAAAATGAAACAATAAAACCCTCTGTTCCTATTTACGCTTAACTCTTGAAACTTTCAAATAATGAGCATCACGATAAAGGCTTTTAAGTGTGCTGAATCAAAACACTCAAAACGTGAGCTTAAAGAATCTGGTTATATTTAAAAACATATGTGAAAGTAGATTACAAATAAAAAATTAAAAAAGAACATAGATAACCAATCTTCTAAAATAGGAAGCAACTAAATTCTCGTTTGGTACCCTTTTAGTTTTTGTTTCTTGTTTTTAAAAGTAAGCTTATTAATACTACTTAAAGCTTTCTCAAAATTTAAGCCAAATTTTGAAAACTAGAAAAAGTATATATATATAAACTTCTCAGTGGTGTTACGAAAAGTTAAAAAACTGTTCAAAGGAAACAAACCCTAGAAGAGGTAACAAAAAGAACATTCAAAATGCTTAATGAGGGAAAAATGAAATCCTTACCAATTATTAAAACTAAAAAAAAGAAGAAAGGGTTTTAAACATTTTTCGTGCTTTAACCTCATGTGTGTATATCTATATATGTATATATATATATTTTTTAAAAAGGTGAAAAATATACCAAAGAAAATATGAGGAGGCAAGTATAATGTATAAAACAAAATCAATGTTAAATGGAGCCTAAACGATTTGAAAACAAGGTTCCTTTTCGTTCTCTCTAATACCTTCCTTACTCTAAGGATTCAAGCACTTCGTTACAAAAATAGCGTTAACTTCTATACTCTTGTATGACTTGTAAATATATAATTTTCTTATTGCGTGTTATGGGAAATTTCCTGTTCTAGCTCTCACCGCTATTCTGTTTAATGGTTGTGATTATGTAGGAATATTCCTGGAGTCAAAATGAAGAGTGAGTACAGAGAATTTATTGAATCAAGCAAATGAGGTTGTTAAGTTATTGCCCTTCATCTTCTGTGTTCAATTTTGTTTCATTTGTATTAATTAATAAGCCAAGTGGAAAAGAATATGCTTTTAAAATATTTGATGTACTGTAACATTCAATTTTTACATTGTAGATTTTAGATACAGAGTTGAGAAAAGGGCAAAAAA
>QLSR01000086.1:2906124-2959892 GCA_031780015.1 Citrullus colocynthis
AACTCTTCATGTGCAGAACAGGCATTCATTGAGGAGGGGATGACTGCTTTGGTTCGTCCTCAAATTCCTTGATTGTAGTTTTTGGATTGAATAAGGTTCGATTCCTTCAATTATACATAAGAAATTCACTCTTCTTTTTGGCTCTTGATGATCAAAATTAAATGAATTTTACCTGCGTGCCTGTCAAAATAATACACATCCACATGCATAAACATTATTGCAGATCACATAAAAAGTTACACATACGATTTTTTTTTTTTGTTATTATTTAATTTATTCAAGGTTTAAATATTATTTTTTGGTTTTGGTTTAAGTCCGTACTTTTAAAATGTTTATTTTGGCTCATATTCTTTCAAATTGTTTATTTTGGTCTTTGTACTTTCAAATTGTTTATTTTGGTGGTTGTATTTTTTATTTTGGTTTATTTTGGTCCTTGAACTTTCCAAACGTGATCTAAGATCCCTTAAAAGTGATATAAAAGTGAATGATGGTCACCTTTTAGAAGTACTAGTCAATAACACGTGCATGCACTTAAAATTTTTCATTCTATATTGCAACATATATACAATATCACTAAACTTTCATGCATCTATTTAAATGTTACAATTAAAATATATAGATAAAATTAGTATGGAAAGCTTCCTATATAATGAAAGTTTCATTATGAATGTTTTAAAATTGATATTTATCTAATTTATTTAAACAATACATACAAAATTTCTAATTTTGATATGAAGTAATTTAAAAAATAATTAAAGAAAATAGATGATAATGGTTTTTTTTATTTTTTTTTTTATAGAAAATAATGTTTCTGTTTTGATAACTACTTTTATATATCTATTGTGTATGTTAGTAGATATAATGGAGCCTATTGTTATATTTTAGTCCCATTGACGTAGGATGGGACTTATCTAGTTCCTTCATTTGCTATATGGTTCTCAGTTCACTTAGTAAAAAAACTACATAACTAATATAAATAAGTGCGCACAATTGCACAAACCAAATTTTACATCAAACCAAATTTTTTTCTTCTAATTTTGACATTTATGTAGTAAATATTTGTTATCAAGAAGAAATCATATTTTTATTATTTTTTAAAAATGAATCTTCTTTCTTATCTCATAAAAAAAATATATATATATATATTTATTTGCTATTTTAAAACTTTTTATAGAATTCCTTGAAAGGTTTTTCATTGCATATGACATGAGAGGACAATAGCGACTTCTAAATATTGGTCATATATCTCAATTAATTAGTACAATACACCTAAAAGTTAGCTAATTTACCCCATGTTTGGAATCCATGGATTGGGGAAGATTTTAATTCATAATAGATTTGAAATCATTTCTGTTGCTTGGATGAGTAAAAATCTAAAAATTTGATTTCAGTTAGGATTTCAAATCACATTTTTAAGAAAAATTTTGCGGTTCAAAAGTGGTCGGATTTGGATGGATTTGAAAACGTAACAAATTGTGTTTCCTATTTTACCCCAAGATATATATTTCTTTTTAATGTTTTTATTATTATGTTTTACTTATAAAACAGTGTCTTGGGTGAAATCATTCTCCTACCTTTTTATCTTTGTCAGACTCCATTTATTCTTTTCCTTGTTATTTCCTTTTCTTCACTCTCCCTATTTTTCCAATTTCTACTTCCCTCCTCCTTAGCCTCCCATCTTAAGAAGAAAGGTAAGTCACTCTTTCTTCCCATTGTAAACTAGAGTTGAGTTTTAAGGTTGGTTGAATGTTGCATGAGAAATCAACTAAAAAAACATACATTCTTTAATATTCATCTTAGTCGGTGAACAGAACAAATCTAACATACATCAAAGAAACAATATCAAAAGCAAAGCAAAACCTTATAAAATCATGGGCTAGGGGTTGATTGTATATTTTAATCTTTGAAAATGTAGGTTTGGGGTGCGAGTGATAGGGGTTGATTCTGTATAATCTTTGAAAATGTGGGTGTGGTGTGCGAGTGATATGGTTGTAGGTGGAGTGAAAGAAAAGTAGGTTTATTTTTCCTTTCTAATATATGAAAATATGTGAAAATATTTTAATTCTTTTTAACAGAAACAAGATATATAAAAAAAATTGAAAACGTATCACATTTGTTGATAAATTTTACTTTTCATATATGAAAATATGTAAAAATACTCATTTATCTTCTCCTAAAATTATGAGATAAGGACATGGTGGAGGAAGACAAAAAGATGATAGTGCATTTAAATTTTGAATTAAAATCAAATGAATTTTTACCTAATAATTCAATATTTTTCTCAATTTCTCCCTCCATTTTTTATTATTCCTTAATTTTCTCAAATTTTCCTCTATATCTCGCAGTCTCCTATTTTCTCTCTATTTTTCTCAATTCCTATGATTTTCTCCCTCATCTCAACCAATTCTTATCACAAATTGCAATAATAAAAAAATTAAAAAAAAAAAAAAACAATTTGAACTTATTATTGAAAGTCCCTGATTTGGATTAAACCAATAATTAAGCACGTACAAAAATATATATCATCTCGTAAAATAAGAACAATACAGGAATAAAATGAACCAAAAAAAAAAATAGTATATTTATAATATCTATTACATTTATAATACTCATCTTTAGATATCCATATTATATAAAGTAAACGTCTCATTTCTCAAATGTTGTTGCTTCAAGGTTGCTTCAAGAATGCCTAACCTGTTTAACTTAACCTGTTTAACTCTGTTTAACTCTTATGAGTTAGATAACTTGCATTTTCACAGCTAGATCATAATTAGATTTATTGGAAAGAAAATAAATCAATATAAACTAATTCTCAAATAAAACATAATATATGTTTAACTCTAATATTATATTTGTAGCAAAATTACTAAAAATATTACAACCAAAACTATGGTTCTTCGAGACCTGCAGTTCTTTATGATCATATTTGATATATCTTTTTCAAAATCACAATAGAAGTGTTCAATTTTTCAAAATCACAACATATACATATATAGTAAATCTTGACTATAATTTCTTTATAATATCGTATGAACAATATTTCAACAAATATTTAACAAGATGATTATATCACATTCGTCAGGAATGTTTTATAAGAATTTATGTGATAAATATAATTCTCTAATATTTGAATTATATTATTTTGGTAGCTTTAATCTTTCAGGGATTTTAAAAAATTAAATATCATTATTAAGATATTCATATAAATGTGGTATGACTAATCTTTAAGATGTATGCTAAGTTATTCATACATAGCTAAATTAGATATCTCATGCTATTGTAACCACCATTAGAGAATATGTTCCCTCTATCTCGCTTTGTATATTGTGACCTTATTTTATTTATTTTTCTTACAAATACTTATTTGTATTTACGATTGAAAAATGAGTTGATTGATTTCTATTGGATTGTTTCTTTCCACATAAGCCAATCTTTTCTATGTCGACATTTTTCAATAGATCTAAACACACAATACTGATTTTCATAAATAATATCAAGAGCAACAAATGTTATCAACTTACATGAATTTGGTTCCATCTTTTTCATGTCATGACCTAATTTATCGAGATCTCGTTATTATCCTTATTTTCTTCGATATTCTTATGACTACTCATATTTGGGATATTCTTAACTAAGTCATTTTGATTGGTGACTACTTCTTTTTTTATGATCTTTATATTTGGAACTCATTTTTGTGAGACCCTGATCTTTGACCCATTAGCTTAAGTAGCATAATGAAAGGAAACTAGAAAAAATGAAGGAAAACTTGAACACAAGCCTATGGAGTTAGGCAGAAAATCTGGACTTGTGGAGTCAGCCAAATTTTGGCTAAATAAGCGACACTATGTGTTGAGATGATAAGGAGGAAGAAAAAGTATTTGTGCCAACTTGAGTTTTAGGTTGAGAATAAGCCACAGGTGAGTTTGGGAGAAAATCACGTTAGGCGGTTTTTAAGTCTTACACCACAAGGTGGCAATTTTCCTAAGTGTCACAACTATGCTTGGAGAACTCAACTATGCTTGGTGCTTAGACGCATAGCTGATAACTTATAGAAATACAAGTTATTATTGCCTTTCTCTTAGAAAAATAGAGTTTAAATAGAGAATCATGCGGTATTTTAAGTTAAATTCTATTGATAAATCTTCCTATGCGTTTTACTTTTGTAAATTGATGAAGATAATTGTTTTGAAGCTTTTTCAGCCTAAAATGCATGCTTTAACGCAGGAACATGAGCAACCCATGGATGCGTTGGCAACCTTATAACGCAGGTAGATGTGTTGGCAACAGATGGATGAACCCAAGTTATCCATGGACGCATATCAACCAGAAACGCAAGGCAGCAGAGAATCAGAAAAGAATATTGAGAGATTGTCGGGAGATTGATATGCTTGATATGTGGCGAGACTGGTGGATCCAAATTAAACCGGAAATCACGCGATTAGGCGAGATGGACGCAAGGCAGAAATGCAGCCTCCAATCATGCAGATTTGTCAGCGATTGCAACCAAACATCTATAAAAGGGCAGACCTGAAGGCTAAAATGTTGTTGAACCTCTTGGAAGAATTCCTAAGTGACAGCAAAGTTCTCTCTAGACGACAATCGGAGACAAATAGCTCGAAAGAGAAGAGTCTTCCCTCTGCTTGACCACTTCGCAGCAGAACTCACGCTACCATCCTAGCAAGCTCAAGACATTGAGAAGCCATTCCATGCTTTCTATCTTTTTCTTACTTATGTTTTAGTTTATTAGCAAACATTGTATTTTCTAAAACATTTATCCCATTCATCAATCTATACATCTTCCATGGCTATTCATTTCTTATGTTTATCATCCTCAACTAACTCTCTTAAGGGTCACAGGTTGCGTTATCATCTAAATAAGAACCGTAGAAGACTATTCCATCTTGTCAATTGTACTTTCAATCTAATGTTTATGTCCATCTAGCTAATCGATATAAGTAGTAGTAATCAGACTGCTTGAGAGAGTTAGTGATTGTGGAACTCAATTGACAAGACTAAGAAGTGTTACCTAGACATAGGAATAACCTTGACACTTAACACTCTCTTATGCGTTATAGACATATAATGCATAGCGGTTGACAACCGAGAGAAGAGTCGCTGGTATGAAATAGATCTCACTATGCGTTTCTGACATTAGATGATGACCAACCCCAGCCTTGCATTTACCATTCATATAACTCAATAAGTTGACTTTGCTGTGCCGTATACCTCTCCATCCAACCACTTTAGCTTAGTTTTACTACTTTATAGTTTCTTAGACGAATCACTTCTCACCACCTTCTTCTGTAAACGCATGACTCAAATAATCCAACTAATTATAGAATCTGCATAGTCCCTGTGTTCGACCTTAGACTCACCAAGAAAACCTCATTCTTTACTTGTACTTGGGTGAAGAGTAGGAAAACTTGACAAATTAGTAACGCATATTATTAAGCACATTGGACGCATAACAAGTTTAATAAAGATTTTCCAACAATAGCCCTAGGAAAGGGAAGGAAATTTCACTAACTGTTGGAGAAGGAAGAATTTTGGTTAAGTGTTGAGATGTTGGAAGGAAACCTAGGTCTTGGAGAAGAAGGATAAACGCATGGTGCAAAATTGGAGAAGAAACCTCATCTCACCAAGGGTTGGACGCATAGGCTATACTTTAAGGAAGAATTGGCTAAGTGTTAGATAATTTGGAGAGTTGAGAAACAACCATAAGGAAGGAAAGAAAGTGGTTGGATGCATACTTGAAGATTTGGGAGAAAAATTGCTAAGTGTGGAATACATAGGAGAGGAAAGTTGGAAGCATAGGAGGAAATCCACACGCATACCTAGGGAACAAGGGACCTAAGCTTGATGGACGCATACCTAGGGAATAAGGAGAAAATCCACACGCATAGCAAGACTTGTAAGCAGAAATTTGCCTAAGTGTGGGAACCATGAAGCTTGTTGGATGCATACCTCATAAAGGAGGAGATTTTGGCTAAGTGTTGGGCTCTTGGAAGTAGGCTAGACGCATAAAGAGGATGTTGGATGCATAGGAGGGTGTTGGAAAGGAAAATTAGCCAAGTATAGAAAGGTTGGAAGAGGAAAAAGAGAGCAAAAGAAGTCAAACCCTAGAATCAACATTATGGACGCATAGAATAAGGGAGATGGACGCATGGTCTATATCCCAAGGTTAGGTTGGACGCATGGTTGAGGAATTGTGCTAAGTGGCTTCATTTGGGCTTAATACTTTATAAAGAGAAAGCGTCGGGATGCATGACGAAAATACCATGCAAGAGGATGACAACGCGACAAGTAGAAGCATAAGTGTCAAGCTTAGAAGCAAAGGTTGGATGACAAGGCATGCCATCTAACTCCTATAAATAGGTCCAAGGGGAGAAGGAAGCCCCCACACCACCAAGCACCCGAATTCTACTAGAGAAAAGAGAGAAAGAAGGTTGGAGAAGTAATCTTGCGTCTAAGGAAGGCCTAGGTTGCGTCCAAGGTGCTGTTTCCTTGTTGTCAGAGTGTTGTCTGAGTTCATAGGGTACACTAGGCGTCCAAGACATCAAGCCTGCGTTCAACTGAGCAGTGTAAGGTGTAGAAGTGTTGTCTTGTGTCCAACTTGATCAACTTTGTGTCCAAGGATTGTGCCCTATGTCTAAGGAAAGGCTCCAGGTGTCCAGAAGGTTGTTTTAGTGTTTTAGAGGATTCCTAGTCGCTGTTTCCTCAGTTCTAGAAGCTAAAGGAGAATTGGGAGGTTTGGAATCCGAGTAAGAGGAAATAAACCCTAAGCTTGGCAACTACTTTCTCTATAAGTGATTGATTTTTTTTTTTTTGTCAGAAAATTAAACTATGTTTCTTGTGAATAATTGTTAATAGCACATTTATGAATATATACTTGATAGCATGATTATGTAAGACAATTAATATGCGTGCTATGGTGAGATATCGATTAGTTGTAGCATATCAGGCTTGGATGAATCCATAGGTCATAATTCAAATGCCAAAGGACCATGAGAAGGCATTGACCAACAGGTTATAATTCCAATACTGAAGGACTATGAGAAGGCATTGATGAGTTTGGTCATGACTGGGATCGAGATTTGAGATTGCACAGGATGGTCAGAGGATCGGAAGGATCTAGTTTCTGAGCCTGTGGTGGGAATTTCCTCGTGGGATGGTCAAGGGTTACCGAAACCTAGTTCCTGAGCCTGGGAGAAGTACCTTGGAAGGATGGTCAAAGGGCTGACAGGCCTAGCTTCTGAGTCTTAGAGGTAGGACTATGTGTACATAGGGAAAATTGAGAATTGTTGAGCCAGGTGGACCAGCAGGAAAAACCAGTTGAATAGCTAAGCCATGTGAGCAGACAGAAGGGTGTTGAGTTGAGAATGCCGATAGGATAGTTGATTTCGAGGATAAACCTAAATGGGAGGTTTGAATGAATTCTATCATAATTATTATGTTTGAAGGGTTACATAAACCCTAGCTTCATCGATCACTCACTGAGCTTCGTGAAGCTCATCCTTTTCTTATGTTTCTCTTTCTAGGTAGCAGTCGAGTTTCTGTTGCTGTTCGAAGTCGAGGTCTGCCGAGAAATAATGTGCACTTAGCCATAGGCAGAGGGTTGAATAAAGAACTAGGGTTATGCCTTCTATAAACAAAATTTTTAAATAGTTGCAATAATAAATTAGGTACATATACTAGGAGTTAGAGTCTATTTTGCCTATCTAAGTTGCACATGTTAGGATGTAAAAGAGTAAAGGTTGACAGTAGATGTCAAAACGGGTTGATGTTTATTGTCGTCACGCCTCTTCTCAATTTCCAGAAGGATAACTCGGGGCAGGATGTGACAATTTGTCTATCACGCTTTAGGCGTGGTGCAAACAACTTGTTGCATTGGAATAACAATTTTACATCGTGTATTTACAATCAGTATATATACCTTAGTCACTTTCTTGCAACTGCAAATACATCTAGCATTTGATTTGCAATATGTTACAAATGAATTATCTTTTGAACTTTTAGTTCAAAGTGATCTATATGGTGCTCAAAATGAGACACTATTTATGCATGATGCTATTAAACACGTTTACAATTCTCGCATGAAAGAAGGAACCTCTGTTAGAGAACACGTTCTGGATGTGATGGTCCACTTCAACATAACAGAATTTAATGGGGTTTTCATATATGAGAAAAGTCTGGTCAGTTTAATTATGGAATCTCTACCGAAAAGTTTTTTGCAGTTTCCAACTAATGCAGTAATAAATAAAATAAAATACAATCTGACTACGCTCCTTGAGCTCCAGACTTACTAGTCTCTCTTAAAATCAAAGGGACAAGAAGGGAAAGCAAATATTGTTACACCTAAAAAGTTCTGTAAAGGATAGTCCTTTGGAACAAAGTCTAACCTCTCTTACTCTAAGAATAAGAGTATTTAGATGAAAAAGAAAGGAAATGGAAAAGGAAAAGTTCCTGCTACTCACAAAGGGAAAAGTAAAGTATCTGATAAAGGAAAAAGTTTCTGTTGTAATGAGAATGGATATTGGAAGCACAACTGTCCTAAATACTTGGCAGAGAAGAACTTGAGAAAGAGAAACAAGGTAAATGTGATTTACTAGTTATTAAAGTATGTTTAGTGGAAAATGATAACTCCACTTAGATACTTGATTCAGGGGCCACTAATCATATTTGTTTTTCATTTCAGGAAACTAGTTCCTGGAAATAGCTTATACATGGCGAGACTACTTTCCAGGTTGGATCATGAGAGTTCATCTCAGCTGAAGCAGTGGGAGATAAGAAGTTTTTTTTTTTAAGAGATAGATTTGTTTTATAGAAAATGTGTTTTTTGTTCCCAAAATGAAAAGAAATCTTGTATCTATCTCATGTTTATTAGAACAAATGAACATAGTATCTTTTGATATCAAGGGAGCGTTCATTAGCAAAAGAGATATTTAAATTTGTTCGACAAAACAAGAAAACAACTTATTTGTATTAAAACCAACCAAGGAAAAATTAGCCTTAGATATTGAGATGTTTAAAATAGCTGAAACTCAGAATAAAAGACAAAAAGTTTCTTCAAATACCTATCTTTGCCATTTAAGACTTGGATACATTAATCTCAATAAGATTGAGAGATTGGTTAAGAGTGGTCTCCTAAATTAGTTAGAAGATAACTAACTTTCTACCTCCATGTGAGTCTTGTCTCGAAGGAAAAAGTGACCAAGAAATCTTTTACTAGAAAAGGTCTTAGAGCCAAAGAATCTTTAGAGCTCGTGTGTTTGGATCTTTGTAGTCCAATAAATGTCGAAGCACGAGGAGGGTGTGATATTTCATTAGTTTTGTAGATGATTATTCTAGGTATGGGTACATTTACCTAATGCATCACAAGAAGATGATAAATTATAAACCCTATTTCATTCTCAAGTACTTAACATTTTTATTTTGGACTTAGCTGTGGGAAGGATGACAAGTAAGTGACTAGGCGAGTAGTTGAGATGGAGGTAGCCGAGACCATTGACATGATGTAGTCGAGTGGAGTTTTGAAAGTGTGGCTGACGTTGAGGAAGAAGGAAGGGAGAAAAATTGGACAAGTGTGGAGCATGCATTGAGACCCTTGAGTAGCTGAGCCACCAAGAGTGTGTGATGATGTGTTGCTTGATGGGCAAGATGGGCTATGTATCCATCAGCAAAGTATGTGAATAGGAGATTAGAGCCTTTGCTTGATACGTTAGTAGTATTTAATTCCATCAACAAAGTTGAAGAATTTTTTAGCTTCAAAGGAATAAAATTCTACCTCTGTTTCATTTGAAAAAAGCATGTTTTAATTCTAAAAAATTAATCCAAATTAGAGTGTTTAAGATCCAAGTGCTTCCGCTTGCTTGATGTAAACTTTATCATATGTTACAACATGAAATTGAATGAGAGGTTTATGATATTTAGTAACCTATGTAGGCTATGGATATCTACTCTAAATAGTATATTTATAATATTTATTACATTTATAATATATAACAAAAACTCACTGTTCGACGAGATTTCCAAAGAAATTTATTTCATGGAATTTGAACCTCGTATTTGTATTGATTTCAGTATTTGTGAGTACAATCTTATTTGATCCCTTGATTCTTTCTCTCTAAAAAAAGTTACAAGCAACTTGAGTCTTCTAGATCTTCTTTGAGCCTTTTCAACTTCCAAACCTTCAACTTTAGAGTCTTTGCTCTTCAGATCTCTAGAACTTCGATGCTTGGAAACCTCGATCTTTAGTTCTTTGGAACTTCAGAGCTTATGAGCTTGGGAGCTTCGGTCTTCAAATCTTGAAAGCTTCAGTCTTCAATTCTTCAGAACTTAGGTTTTCAGAGCTTTAGCACTTTGTTATTAAATTATCCAACTTCCTTAAATGAAGAGGGAGATCCTCTATTTATGGGGGATTTTCATGGATTTGGGCTCATTTGTTTATGAACCATTGGGTCTGTGCCCACTGATTTTTTTTTTTTGTTTGGGCTAAAGTTGGTTTTGGATCCATTTTTTTCTTTTAGCGCAAGTTTTCCGCCATGGGCTTCAAATGGGTCGACTTTTCGGACTTAATTACTCGACCTAGTCTAATTTGTGATTTAAAGCCCAAACCAAAATTTGGCCAATTTTATCGATTGCTGACCATGCTTAATCATCGTTGAAGCTGATAAGCCTCCTATCATGATACAATGGCAGGGTTGAAGACACGTGGCATTTTCTAGTGGGCCACTTGCTTGTCTCCAAACTTTCATTTTAGAGACACAATAATCTTTCATTGGACCAAAATTTGATATAATTGACTTTGGCCATGATGACGTGGCACTTTTCAATTGGTCAAAATTTCTTCTCCAACAAATAATACTGGTTTCTAAAATGTTTTAGAGGAGGCTCAATGCTGAAGGACATGAGAAGGCATGTGAGTTTCCCCGTGACCCGGTACTGAAGGACTCGTAGAAGGTACTTGGGCAACCCGCGATATTCCTATGAGAAGGCTCAATGCTCAACGTTAAGAGTGTTGAGTTTTACTCCGCCTCAACTAAGGATGTTTTCGATGTCGGGTGCGTTGAGTCTTGCTCCTCCCTGACTAAGGGAAAGTTTTGAGAACGAACTGTTTTCGTGTACGATTATTTTGGCATGAACATATGTGATTTGTTTACGTTGTTGAAATTATGATTTTACAGAAATGATTATTTGAATCATGTTTACGTTTATGGCGTTATTATGATTTTAACATGCCTGTTTTCGAACAAAAGATGGTTTTACAAAATTAGTCACTCACGGGCCTTTTAGCTCACGTTTTCCATGTTTTCTTTTCCTCCCAGGTAGCAAGGACGTTCCTGGTGCATTGCCTACTCCAACTCGCCCTGCTTAAACTTCGAGTTTCCAAAAACAATCTATTTTCTCGTTGTTGTACGTGTAAATAACTTAACACTGGTGGCATGTAGATTTAGTTGTTTAAAAGTGGGTTATGAGAGAGTATGTTATAAAAGTGTACTGTGTACAGGAAGGATTATTATATTATGATCATGCGTTAATATGGCTGAAGTCTATGAATGTATACGTATGGAATGTTTGTGCAGGAAGTTATGTAAGATGGGGTAATATGCGTCACAAGAAGGGTGATATTTATTGTCTTCACATCTCATTCCAGGTTAGGTAGGTAATCAGGGAGGGGGCGTGATACAACCTCCATGATTAAATTTATGCACTTCCCATGTAGACTTATTGAAACAAGAAGATTAACTCACAAGCCTTAGGATATTAAATTTGGTAAATTACTTCTAAGAAGTTAGTATGCGTGCAAGTTTTGCCTCAAACCTCTTTTACAAAAATTTTCTAAGGCAATCTCATAACTCGATTTTAGCAATGAGAACCTTGCTACCTTCAAAATTTGGGGGTGGGAAAGGTTTGAGCCATGCGTTCAGAATTCATAAAATTTCCATATTAATAAATAAAAAAAAGGAATAAATATATATTTCTTTGGGACAAACAACTCCGCTGACAACGCATAAAATGAACCTGTTAAGAGTTGAGTTGAGAATGGCTCTTTGCACCCCATAGTCGAAGGTGAGAGTCCGAGATCAGCGAAAAATAATTAAACGGTACCTCTGTCGACGCAACCAAAAAGGAACGCAATAAGTGCCGCGTTGTGAAAGGGTATTTGCTCAATGTTGGCCACCTCCGTACAACCCATTGTTGGTATGTCAAAACGAAGGTAGATAGCCCAGATCAACAAAAGTTCAAAAAAAAAAAAAAAAACTCATAAATAGAAACTTTATGAAAATGAACTCTAAGGCACATTACTAAAATGAGGACATCAGATTGGCTGGAAATGAGTAAGGGTATTTTTTAGGATTAAGCTTGCCACATCTAAAATTTAGAAGTACTTTTAAGGCATTAGTTGAAAAAGAACTTGGTGTCGTTATCTGATTGTTGATATAGTCTAGGAATATAAGGCATGTTGAGAGGGTGAGCTTTTACTTAAACTTGGGCGGTAGAAATTAATAAATCTCCAAATGAACGTTTGAGGTCAAACATTAACTCGAATTTGGGAGTGTGATAACTTGTAGAAATACAAGTTATTATAGTCACTATTTGAATTAATTAGAGTAACTTTAGGGCTAAACGCATGATTTTGGCAGTTGAATCATGTAATATGTATTACCATGCATTGGCGCCATTTACAAAAGAAAATACCTAAAAAATATATGAGCTTTTCTGTTCTTTAACGTAGGATTAAGTAGAAAAGAAGCACAAATGACCCAAGCACCAGAGAGAAAGCTATTGTGAGAACAAACGTGGGAACCCATGCGTCAAGACCATGCGTTGAGAAGAAAAAGCAGATACAGACGCCTGGGTAATAGTTGTCATATCAATATGCAAAAGGATTACACGTTATCAGATCATGGTAGAACCAATGGGCTGACGGTGTGAAAAGTTTGTGCAACACGACATGGAATTTAATGCAAAGGTGTCAGGTCATCATGAGTTCATCTTTTCGACGCCTACAAATAGCTCAAAACTTCTCCATTCAGAGGAAGAGAGAAATGATTTCAAGAGGCAAAAACTCTGCACAAATTCTCCCTTACCATAACCAGCTTCCATTTCAAGCTCTTCTATGTGAAGGATTCTGAGAATTTTCAAAGTCATCTCCTAGTGAGTGAGAACCTTCACCCTATGCCATTTATGTATCAGATAGCAACCATCTCAAGCCTCCATGAAGCAAGACATTGCCAGTGGTGGCTTGACGTCTTCCATTTCTGTTCTATATTCATTTCCTTTCTTCTTACTTATGATATGTTAATGACATTCTAGAGAATGGTTTATTTTCTTAACATAAGTTCGATTGACGATTATCTTCCATTCATTTCCATATTAAATACTTTACACCATGTTGTTTGAATGTTGAATGAGTTAGATGTTAGAAGCTAGATTTTCTTAAACAATATTAAGTATGTTACATCTTGATTAATGCATATCATTAGCTTGCATAGCTTTGTCTAACAAACAAATTTAACAAGCATGACTGTCTTGCTTGAGAGAGTAGATGACTAATCTTTAACATTTATCAAGACTAGATAAGGTTTAGAGATGTAGTTCATCTTTTGCCAACGCAAACTTACCATGCATCTTAGAGATAAGATTAATGTGGCGTCGAAACATCGAGAGATGGATTCTCAAACCTAAAGTTTGCAGGTATGTAAATATACTTAGATATGCTTAAGTAACAACTAGCTCCTACGTTAACTCTACTATTATCGCATGGTTCCACCGTCATTCTCAACGCATACTATCTAATTCTAAATGACATTTGACTAACATTCTCCGCTCCACCTCACATTGTTAATTGTAGGAAATTTTATTCATTCTTTTTTGTATAATTTTAGGTAGATACAATTCTTGAACATAATACCTGTATAGTCACCGCATAGTCTTTGTATCTAGTCTCAATGCCTAATTTATTACAAATCCCTACTTTCGATCCTGGACTCACTAGGAAACCTATAGAAGCTTATACTTGGGCTTTTATAGGAAAACTTGCTAATTAATGATCATACTTGAGGAATTCTTGATTCAAACTTTGTACTGAAATTATAACATCTAATCCACTTTATGCGCAACAAGTTATTAGCCAACAAATGCTGGGGATTTATCATTTGGGAGACCTTGGCAATTTGATCGATGGGTTGTGTATGATAGGTATACAAATTGTTACTCTTTTACTCATAATAGTAGGAAAACAACTCTAATTCCTTTGTCTCCAAAAGATGTGTTTATTGATCAATGGAAACTTGAAAAGAAGAGGCAAGAGGCTGATGTAAAAGAAAAAAGTGAAAAAGAAATGACAGAAAAAGAATTGAAAGAAAAAAAAAGTATGAGTGAAAAGCAAGAGATTAGCATTGATGCCTAGAGGAAAAAAAGAGAGAAAAGCCAAAACTATGAGTTCGTACACTAGGTCAAGTGAGGCTAGGAATAAGAGAGAAAAGCTAAAACTATGAGTTTGTACACTAGATCAAGTGAGGCTAGGAATGTTTTACTCTCAAACTAGACCATTCTTGTACTTATATGCAAAGGGTCTTGTTTTTTTAACTAATGAGATTAACTCTTCTTTGTTTAGTGTTTGTTTAAGAAATTTGAAGACTTATTTCCCAAGGAGATGCCTAGTGGATTACCACCACTTAGGGGGATTGAGCATAAGATTGATTTCATTTTAGGGGCGGCCATTCCAAACCATCCAGCATATAGGACTAATCCAAAGGAGGCGGAAGAGATACAAAGGCAAGTAAGTTAACTCCTTGCTAAAAGGTATATATGTACGTAGTTTGAGTCCATGTTCTATTCCTGTAATTCTTGTGCCTAAGAAAGATGGTTCATGTGTTGATTGTAGGGCTATGAACAAGATAACTATTAAATATAGACATCCAATTCCTAGATTAGATGATATGCATGATGATTTGCATGGTTGTAGTCTATTTACTAAGATTGATTTAAAATCAGGTTATCATCAAATTCGCATGCATATTGGTGTGAATGGAAAACCGCTTTCAAAACTAAGTATGATCTTTATGAATGGTTAGTTATGCCTTTTGGATTGACTAATGCACCTAGTACATTCATAAGGTTAATGAATATGTCTTGCGAGAATACTTAGGAAAGTTTGTGGTTGTCTATTTTGATGACATTCTTGTGTACTCTAAATCTTTAGATGAGCATGTTGAGCATGTATGTTATGTTTTGACTACTTTGCAAAAGGAATCCATATGCAAATTTAAAGAAATGTAGCTTTTGTATGGAAAAAGTCAATTTTCTTGGATTTGTAGTTTCATCTAAAGGTGTTGAAGTCAATGAGGAGAAGGTAAGCGCTATAAGAGATTGGCCTACACCTAAAAGTGTAAGTGAGGTAAGGAGTTTTCATGGTCTTGCGGGATTCTATCGTAGGTTCATTAAGGATTTTAGTACAATTGCTTCGCCTTTAAATGAACTTGTTAAGAAGAATATTTCTTTTTTTTTTTTTTTTTGGGGACCAAAAGATTCTTGCTTTTTAACACTTTGAAAGATAAACTAAGTTCAGCTCCATTGCTTGCATTATCTAATTTTGACTTAACTTTTGAAATAGAATGTGATGCTATTGGAGTAGGGATAGGTGCTGTTTTGATGCAAAATCAAAGACCTTTAATGTTTTTTAATGAAAAGTTGAATGGTGGTTCTTTGCGGTATCCAACTTATGACAAAGAACTTTATGCTTTGGTTCGTGCACTACAAACATGGCAACATTATCTATGGCCTAAAGAGTTCGTTATACATAAGGATCATGAGAGTTTAAAGGTGCAGCTATAGAAGTTAGTAGACAAGGGTCATATCAAATCAAGTATATCTCCATAGGGTGCACCAGTTCCATTTGTTAAGAAGAAAGATGGTACAATGAGGTTATGTATTGATTTCTGTCAGCTAAATAAGGTTACAATACGTAACAAATATCCTTTACCTCATATAGATGATTTGTTTGTCCAGCTCATAGGAGCTCCAGTATTTTTGAAGATAGACTTGAGATCAGAATATCATCAGCTGAAGGTTAGAGAATCAAACATACCTAAGATGGCTTTTTAGAACAAGATATGGACATTATGAATTTTTGGTGATGCCATTTGGTTTGATGAATGCACTAACAGCATTCATGGATCTTATGAATAGAATATTTCATCCTTATTTGGACTAGTTTGTTATTGTGTTTATTGATGACATACTGGTGTATTCTGAAGATAGAGAAAAGCATGTTGAGCATCTCAAGATTATATTACAGACCTTGAGAGAAAAGAAGTTTTATGCTAAGTTCAGCAAGTGTGAGTTTTGGTTGGAACAAGTTGTGTTTTTAGGCCATGTGGTGTCAACCGCGAAAGTTAGTGTGGATCCTCAAAAGACTGAGAGTATAGTGAAGTGGTAACGGCTTAAGACCGTGCTAGAGGTGCTTAGCTTCCTGGGTTTAACAGGATACTACAGGAGATTTGTTGAGGGGTTTTTGAAGATAGCCTTACCACTTACTAGTTTGACTAAGAAGAATATTAAGTTTGAAAGGAACGAGAGGTGCGAACAAAGTTTTTAGGAACTAAAGAGAAGATTGGTGATTCCTTAAAACCGAGACGTGAAACACGATGTGAATCTTAGACATCTCCTTGGCAAAGCTAATTTGTAAGTTGCTGGTTCATCTCTTTCCAAAATCTCGTAGGGTCAAACATACCTTTGACTCAACTTCCTTTTCCTTACTGAACCTCAGAACTCCCTTCCACGGTGACAACTTCAGGAAAATTCTATCACTAACTTCAAATTCAAGATCTCTTCTCCTATTATCAGCATAACTCTTCTGTCGATCTCGAGTCGTCTTAAGGTTTGCCTTAATCATTTTCACCTTCTCTGTCATAATCTGTAGAATCGCTCGTTCAACCAGCTTCCTTTCTCTAACCTCTCACACTGGGGTTTTTTACGGCTTACCATATCTTTGTACGAAGCCATACCTATGCTCGACTGGTATCTATTATTATAAGCAACCTCCATTAAAGACAAATGTACATCCCAGCTATGTTTGAACTGCAAAGCACAAGTTTGGAGCATATTTTCTAAGGTTTGGATCGTCCTCTCTGACTGTCCATTAGTTTGAAGATGAAAAGCTATACTGAACTACAATTTAGTTCCTAAAGCTTGTTGCAAACTCACCCAGAACTTAGAAGTAAACCGGGGATCTCTGTCCAATACAATAGTCACTGGAACTATATACTGACTTGCAATCTTATCTACATAAATCTGTGTCAGTCTATCCAACGTGTAAGTTGCCTTAACTAGTAAGAAACATGCTGTCTTCATCAATCTATTAACAATTACCCAAACTCCGTCAACATTAGTTCGAGTCCTTGGCAATCCAAACAGAAAATCCATCATAACGTGCTCCCACTTCCACTTAGGAATAGGAAGTGGATTCAACAACCCTGCTGGCTTCTAACGTTAAGGCATTACTTGCTAAAAAATTAAACATTTTGCTACATACTCAGCTATCTTCTCTTCATACTTGGCCACCAATAGAAATTCTGTAGCATCCTATACATCTTGGTACTACTAGGATGCATAGCATAAGCTGAGCTATGTGCCTCTTCAAGAATCGCTTGTTTAACTTTCACATTCTTTGGCACATAAATCTACCATGTTCCAATAGTGCACAATCAGATCTCAGTTCAAAATCCATTCTTCCTTGGACTTTTGCTTCTTCCATTAGCTTCTTAATCACAGGATCTTTTGAATGTTTTATTACCACCTCATCAACTAACTTGGGCCTCAACTATAAATGTGCTAACAACGTTCCATCATTAGTCACTTTTAAACTAGTAGCACTATTTCTGAATTCCTTGAGCAAAGCAACTCTTACAGCATTTAGAGAACTTGTACTACCCCTTGACTTTCTACTTTAGCATCAGCTACAATGTTCGCCTTTCCTAAGTGATATTCAATAGTATAGTCATAATCTTTGATCAACTCCAACCACCTCCTTTGCCTCATGTTAAGTTCCTTCTAATCAAAGATATACTTCAGACTCTTATGATCTATATAGATATGCCACTTTTCTTCAAACTAATAATGCCGCCATATCTTTAATGCTATAACAACTACAGCTAATTTTAGATCATGGGTAGGATAGTTACTTTTGTGAGGTCTCAACTGTCTAGAAGCATAGGCTATCACCTTCTTATTTTGCATCAACACATAGCATAACCCCTGGCAAGAAGCATCACAATAAACTTCAGACACCTTACCCGACTCCGGAAGTGCTAAGATAGATGCAATTCCTGATCGTACTCACGTACTTGAGGTGTAACCAATCGAGCTAAAGGAAGATTTGAGTTATGAAGAAAAACCTGTCCGAGTGTTAAATGAGAAGGAACAAGTTTTGAGGACCAAGGTGATTGCATTAGTTAAGGTACTTTGGAAGAATCATGACATTGAAGAAGCTACTTGGGAAACAAAGGAGCAAATGATCAAGAAATATCCACATCTATTTCAAGGAAGCTAGTAGCCTACTAAATTTCGAGGACGAAATTCTTATAAGGAGGTGGTAAATTATAAACTCTACTTTCATTTCTAAGCACCTAACTTAAGTATGTAATATTGTTATGGACTTATTCGCATTTCCTTGTTTAGATTGAAAGGAGATGTGGAGGAAAGCCGAGGAAGATAGGCTTGTAGATTAAGCGGAGAGTATTTTTGGTACG
The DNA here is from genome assembly GCA_031780015.1 of Citrullus colocynthis. Lineage (NCBI taxonomy): Eukaryota > Viridiplantae > Streptophyta > Magnoliopsida > Cucurbitales > Cucurbitaceae > Citrullus > Citrullus colocynthis. Next base: position 2,924,880 of record QLSR01000086.1, read on the forward strand.
TCTAACCTTAAATCCTTACGGGATACATTAATGGGGAATCCTAAGGAATCTAACAGAGGAAATTATTTTATTTCAGGCTAAGAAGAGCTAGGAAAGGTTTATAACCCATTAAAAGCCTAGGACAAGTAGTGAGTGAAATTTTTTTATTTAAAATAAGCTTTATTTTACACAAAGTTTTCATTATGCTCGAGTATGATTGTAAAGCATGTTTTTAAATTTATACTCTCATAAGTGTTGTGGAGCAACTATGTCTTCCCAAGCATGAGTTTAGAACTTGATTTGTACTTGAGTTTGAGATTGAAAGCATGTTATTTGAATTATGTTATGTTTTATGAGCATGACGCTTGATGATTGAATTCAAAACTCTGAAATTTCACAAGCTCTTGTTTATTAGCAATTTATTTTCAAAAGCATGTTTAGTTTTTTTAAAAGTGTTACAAAAGGTCCCCAATGTCGAAGAACACGGAGAAGGCATATGGACAGCCTAAATATGAAAATGGTCCCCGATGCCGAAGGACACGGAGAAGGCATATGGGCAGCCTAAATATTGTATATGGGATCCGGTACTAAAGGACTTGAGAAGGTACACTGGTAACCCAGACTACAGTTCCTATGTGCATATAGAGTTATATTCGACGTTGTTGTGTTAAGATTACTCTACACAGCTAAGGTTATTTGACATTGGGTATGTCACGATTACTCCATCCTAATTAAGGTTGTTTTCGACGTTGAGTAGCATTGAGCTCCGCTCCGCCTCAACTAAGGAAAATCTTTTCAAACTTATATTGAGCTTTATGGTTTTGGATGATGAGCTATTTGTCGTTTTATCACTGATTTTCGAGCATGATTGACCAAAAGGTATGTGCAAATTCTCATTGGTTGTTGTATTCTTGAGTTAAGTAAGAATTTCCTGAACTTGTCACTCACTAGGCAACCTAGCTCATGTTTTCTATTGTTTTTCTGATGTCCAGGTAGCGAGCAAAACCAAGGTGCTTAGCTTACACAACAACTCGTCTGGGCTTGCCACTAGAGTGTATACATTGTCAATATTTGTACATGAGACTTGTGTTGTAGATATAAGGTTCAAGGAGTGGGAGCTTGTATTCATTTGTAGTATTAAGTTTTGAGGATTGAAAGTCTATATTTGTATGTTAGCTTACCTGGAGCTTGAGATTGATGTGTACTTGTGAATTTTTTTTTTTTAAACAGTATATTAGGTGGTTGGTTGTACAGGTTGACAGTAGATGTCGTAAGAGGGTCGATGTCTGCTGTCCTCACACCTTTTCCTAGGTTAAGAGTGTACTTCGGAGGGGGTTGTTATTAAATCTTCAGAAATTGATTATTCCATGTTCTCAACTTATGGCCTGCACCTCTCAATGGAAAGATTGCATACATGTCTATGACACACGGGTAAAGCAGTATTAAACCCTAAGGTTGCTTCTATGTCTAGAAACACTAGTTAGCTGCTTAATGATTTCCACAATCATTCACTTTTTCAAGCAATTGATTATTGCTACTTATTTCGATGAGCTAAATGGAAATAAGCAATGCTATAATCTAATCATTGTTTCTTAAATAGATAACAACTTTGCCCCCAACTCATGATCATTAACAAGAAAGTGGAAACAGATGTAGAAATTGAGCATAAAAGATATTTAAATTGATGAAAATGACCAAGTGTTACAAATATTAAATTTCTTGATACAAGATGAAAACCCAAGAAAGTAAAAATAGAATCAGTAGGGTAAAAAGGTTGGTGGTTGATCAATCTCTTGACTCCACAAACGGTGGTTGCGTGATGTTGCTACTATGATATAGGTGATCGAGAAGAAGACTACTCTCTTGAGTATTCCATCTCCGGTTGCCTTCTGCAGAGAGTTCTGTTGCCATGAAAGAAATTCTCCCAAAAAATTCAACAACTTTCTTAGCCTACGAATCTGCCCTTTTATAGAGACTGCGTTGTAATGCTGGCAGATTCGTGTCATTATCTGCTGATTTGATGTCGTGCGTCATTCTGGCTTGATTACACGATTCTCGGCTAAATTGGTAACCGCTCATTGTGTCGGAAATCAAGCAACTCAATCTCCAACTGTCTAAAATCACGAAACTTACGTCTAATATGTTGCTACTTTGCATCTATCATTCAGACGATGCCAACGTTGAATCATGTGTTCCGACATTATATCATGCATTTTAGAGATAATTGACTTCAAAATATTCATCTTCATCAAATCAATGGTGTAAAACGTAAACAAGGTTTTATTAATGAATTTAACTCAAGACTACCTCATAACTCTCCAATTCATCTCCATTATTCTAATAAAAGGCTACAATAAACTTGTATTTCTACAAGTTATCACACCCCCAAATTTAGAATAGTGCTTGTTCCCAAGCATATCTCTTACTAAAGAAATTCAATTAACCTTACTTTTCTCTCAATGCGTAGATTAGTCTCTCTGATAAGTAACCTATGAGGATTTGGATCTAACAACCTTGTTGACGAACAAGACCTTTAGATCTCAAACTCAAACACCCTAAATCAAGATGATCTCAGCCCCCAAGAATGACTAGATAATGGATTACTTAGACGACCCACAAAACCATGGCTCGGACAAAGCTTGCGGCTCCCATCGAACCTTGATCTTTGAACCACTCCACAAGTAAGATCAATCAAGTCAAGCTTGAATGATTCTGAACATACAATCTAAACGCCATAGAATTGCAAAAGAAACATAGCATAAGGCTAAAAGAAAGCCCAAAGGCTCTTTTCACTACATTTTCCAAGTCTCTTCCATGTCTCCTTTTGTGAACAATTACATGACATTATATAGGCCTCAAAATCTAACCCTAGACATTTTATGAGGCATTCAAAGAGTTGTAACGCTCGTAGTTAATGACCATTACAAGTCATTATCTAATTGTAACATAAACATACATAAAATGACTATGAACTGAAAAATACATTTAATAAATACAATAAATCTGAGATTAGTACTTTTCATCCATATTCCATGCATTTGTAACCATCCAAGGGTAAATGACATCCCATTTGAAGTAGCTTGAAGTCTTTGTTCATAAATGAAGCTTGATTCTTCATAAATTCCACTTCACTTCACATAATTCTTCTTCTTTGCTTAGTGTAAACTTGGATAACATGTATGACTCATTCTTGATGTTCATATTGCATGAATGAGGTTCCTCCGTTCATATCATTCTCTCCTTCTTCAAGAGGATTCGTCGTCAAATATAAAATATTGCTTGGAATGAACATCAAAGTCTAGTGTAGACATTTACACTCTTAAGAAATAATCTATAGGTAGAATTTAGAAATTTGGAGTTATAGTCTTAACTACTGATTGGAAAATTTAATGTGCCAAAATGTAATTTCCATATTTAATGCATACAACCAACCTTTGCAATTTTTCAAAATGTAACATATGGGATTGATACCAAATTATGACATTTAAAGACAAAAATGAGGTTAAATAGTATGTTTCATATCTAACATGGTTTATGATTCTTCTCCTAACTGGTTTTCAAAACACACATATTTGATATCAGAGGAACCTGCATTTGAAGACCTGAAAGAAAGAAATGTTGTAGTTAAGACTCTGATATAAAACTGAAGTTTACGAAAGCATGACATGAAAACATGACTGGATATGAGACTTTTTCTTTGAGTTTCATAAAACAGACATAATATGACGAGATGAATAGAAAAAAAAAAATAACAACAACGGAAACATAACCGATTTAGAGCCTAAGCTTTGATACCAAATGATAAGTAACCCCTAAGGATTTGGATCTAACAACCTTGTTGACGAACAAGCCCTTTAGATCTCAAACACCCCAAAACAAGATGATCTCAGCTCCTAAGAATGGCTAGGTGAGGGATTACTTAGATGATCCACAAACCATGGTTCGGACAAAGCTTGTGGCTCCCATCAAACCTTGATTATCAAATCACTCCATAAGCAAGTTCAATTAAGTCAAGCTTGAATGATTCTGAACATGCAATCTAAACGCCATAGAATTGCAAAAGAAACATAGCACAAGGCTAAAAGAAAGCTCAAAGGCTCTTTTCACTACATTTTTCAAATCTCTTCCATGTCTCCTTTTCCAAATCTCTTTTCACTAAACGCCATGTCCTATTTATAGGGGTTGGATGACATGCTTGGTCATCCACCCTTTGCTTTCAGGGTTGACACTTAGCTCCCACACGTCTCCATGCATGATAAACACTCCATGCGTCCAAACAAGCGTCTCCTTACATGGTGTTCTCATCATGCATCCTAACACCTCCTCCTTATGAAGTGTGATGCAACCTAGCCCCGAGATCGGGACCATGCGTCCAACTCCTCCTACCAAGCGTCGATGATGATGCTTCTAGGGTTTGGCTTCTTTTTGCTCTCTTTTCCTCTTCCAATCTTACTATACCTAGCCAAATTTCCTTGCCAAGACCCCTAATATGCGTTGCCCCCAACCTTCTCCCAAGAGTTCAACACTTAGCCAAAATCTTCTCTTTATGAGGTATGTGTCCAACAAGTCTCGAAGTTCTCACACTTAGTCAAATTTCTTCTTACAAAGCTTACTATGTGTGTAGTTTCCTCCAAATCACTTAGTTATGCTTCCATCCCCTTCCATTTCTTTGATCCATGCATCCAAGACTCCCATCATGGTCCCATGGACTCTTGGTTTCTCACCTATGCGTCTCATGGTGTGCCCTCCAAGTCCATGCTTCCGACTTTCCTCCATTTTGTTCCATACTTAGCCATTTTCCAACCAACTTTCCCAAGTATGTGTCTAACCCTTTTCTTTCCTTCCTTAGGGTTGCTTCCCAGCTCTCCAAATCATCCAACACTTAGCAAATTCTTCCTAGAAAATTGGCCTATGCGTCCAACCCTAGGTAAGATGAGGTTTCTTCTTCAACTTTGCACCATGTGATCATCCTTCTTCCTAAGACCTAGGTTTCCTTCTAAAACTTCAACACTTAACCAAATTTCCTCCCAAAATTAGGGTCATCATGCGTTCAACTCACCAACCATGCATCCAACATGGTTGTCATTCGCCCAAGGATGTGTCCAACTCACAACTAGCTCCCAACTATGTTTCCAACTCTTTCTTCTTCAACACTTAGTGAAAGTTTCTTTCTTTTCCCTTAGCTATGCATCCAAGTCTAGACTTCTCATAGCATAGTTGAGTCCTCCAAGCATAGTTGTGACACCTTGAAGTTTTCCTTAGCTCATTTGTCACGTTGTGATCCAAGGCTTGAAAATCACATAATGTGGTTTTCTTCCAAACTCACCTATGGCTCATTCTTATCCCAAAACTCAAGTTGGCACAAACTCTTTTCTTCCTCCTTAACATCTCAACGCCTAGTGCCCCTTAAACTCCACAAGCCCAGATTTTCTGCCTAAAAATTTTTCTAACTGGGCTTGTGATCCAAGCTTCTACCATGTACTCTAGCTTCTTCTCATTATGTTTTTTAAGCAACTAGGTCAAAGGTTAGGGTGTCACAAGTTTGCATCCTATGCATCCAACCTTCACCCTTTGGCCTAAATGTCACTTTTTAATTACCTCAAGTTGTCCAACATTTAGCCAAAAGTTCCCCAAGACATGGACCATGCGTCCATCACGCTTCAATCCTGCGTTCAACACTTAGTCATTCCCTTGGAGCATACGTTTCAATGTTGATTTAATAGTAGATGAGTTAAACTTCTCACATTTAATCCTATGCTTCTAACTTCCTCTTCCAACACTTCGTTAAATTTCTCATTCCAACGAGCTTATGTGTTCAACTCTAAGTTCACCTCATAGTTCTAGGTTGAAGCTCACCTCATAGTTTTAATTAATACAATAAATCCAAAAATAATTATTTTTAATCAGTAACCCATCATTTTGTAACCATCTCTGAGTTATGAACCCCCACTTGAACTCTTTGTCCCATAAATGAAGTTTTATTCTTCATAAATTTCACTTAATTTCACATAATTTTTCTTCGTTTGTTAGTGTAAACTTGGACAGCATAGATGTTCATATTGCATGATTGAGGTTCCTTCGTTCATATCATGCTACCTTCGAAGCTCTAAGAGCGTCACACCCCCTTCTAAGTTCCCTTTTAACCTGAGAAAGAGGGCGTGAGTACATGCTAAACTTGATATGAACGGAGAAACCTCATTCATGTAATACGAACATCAAGAATGAGTCATACAGGTTGTCCAAGTTTACACTAAGCAAAGAAGAAGAATATGTGAAGTCAAGCGAAATTTATGAAGAATCAAGCTTCATCTAATGAAAGAAGACTTCAAGCTACTTCAAATGGGATGTCATTTACTCTTGGATGGTTACAAATGCATGGAATATTGTATTTACTAAATATATTTTAAAGTTTTTAGTCATTTTATGTATTTTTATGTTACAATTAGTTTATGGATTCTCATGGTCAATAACTATGAGTGTTACAACTCTTTGAATGTCTCATACAATGTCTATGTTAATATAATATAGTATTGAATTTGATTATTTGCGTTGCAAATATTAAGTCATAAAGGAGCATAGGTTGATAGTAGATGTCGTAAAAGGGTTCATGTCTGCTGTCCACATGCCTCTTTTTGGGTTACAGAGGGTAACTCAGAGGGGGTGTGACAGCACAATCATCATATCATCAAATAAACCACAAAGTCTGAGCTTTGTGCTCAAGGACTTGCCAGACATGCATATACCCCACCCCCAACCTAAAACGATACATTGTCCCCAATGTATCTCTAATCGGATAAGAAAAGAAATAAAGACCAAGGAACAAACTCCCCTATAGGCATGTTCATGCACAGGTCTTTGAGGTATGGTAGAAGGGCTCTTCTTCTTCTAGGGGGTCTATGAAGTAAATTGAATCCCGGTGGAAGCGTGTGATCACATTCTTTGATTTCTTGAATGAATTAAAAAATACAAATAAAGAAGGTTAAGCAACATACCTTTGCCGATCAATAATTTCAGCAAAATCTCTCCTCGAACCGATAGTCTTCTCCTTGTAGTCTTCCTTTTCTAAGAGATCTTCCTTACTATGACTCTGGTAAGGAACCGGTTTGTGAGAACCACTTCTTCAGAAAATAGAGGGAATGGGAAGAAGAATTTTCTTAGAATTTTTCTAAGAAAATTGGGAGAATTTATAGGAAAGTTTTAGAGTAATCACAGAGATTATTCTTGTAGAAAATGTGTATTCTATTTGGGCTCCCAAGGGCCTTATTCATAGAACTTTGTGGGTTACTCCTAAACCTATTAGGATAACCCCTCTGCAGGGATTTTAAATTAAATATTTTATAATATAATATTAATAAATATCTATCCAAATAATATCTCATATTAAATAGTTTAAAATATTTAAAATCTTATTTAAATATTTATTTTCTGCAGAATCTTTAATTTGGATCTCATTCAAATTAAATAATTAATTATTTGAATCCAATTCAAATTAATTAATTAATTCTCCATCTATATTTATATGAATTTCATCCAAATAAATAATTAATTATTTGAATCATATTCAAATAAATTAATTCTCCATATTATAAAGTTATAATTTGAATCTTATTCAAATAAACTTTATAATAAATCATGTAATTAATTGTATCCAACACAATAATATTATTCCTCATAAATTTGAACATTTCAAATTTTTCTTTCAACATAATTGATCCTTGTTGGTCCGTGGTGAGCTAGCAAGGGGATCTTATGGACCTACAGATTGTAAGCTCCAATGATCCAAGATTAATTAATTAAACTCTTTAATTAAATTGACCTTCATTCATTAACTATAAAGCAAACCACTATAGACCCGTAGTTGAACTCTTATGCACTGTAGGACAAGTTGTGTCCATGGATATAATCAGTATAAGCAAGTCGATCATTCACGAGTTGTTCATAATTACAGCTAGGTCAAATGTCCGTTTTACCCATGTAATTACTCTTATGCTTAAGTACCACCAGTTTCTCTAATGAACAATTTGTTTATGGTCTAACCATAAACTAAGTCCCTCTCGGGCTAGTGAGAGGGTGGGGCTCCTTGTTCAAGACTCGAAATAAGCACTTAAGGAAACTACTCATCTACTTACCCTATCTGGGAAGGAGTGAATTTCATCTTGTGAAGTTATGTTCCCAGCTCCCCATTTAGTCAAATCCTCAAACTGGTAGGCTTGTTTAATCGGCAACTCAGACCACTGAAAAGCACTCGAAAGGTGTTTTTTATTCTCTTAAATTAAGGGAGTTTATATTAGATTTCACTTGTTTGCTAGTGGTTTTTAGGTCAAAATAAAGAAAACTAAAATTAAAAGCCAAAAGAACCAAACCGAGCCAAAATCCAGCGAAAAAGGAAAGAAAATCACAAAACTACCAAAAAACAGAGTAGCGTTGTGGCGCTTTTTCCCGAGAGTAGCATCCAACCTCAGTGCAATAACATTGATGTAACGTTGCGGCACGGTGCCAAGGGTAGGATTTTCTGACGCACAACGTCGCGACGCCATCCTACAGCGTTGCGGCGCCACCTTTCAATGTCGGTCAGCGCCGCGGCGCCATCTTTACTTATTTAAAAAATCTACATGTTTTTTAAAGAATTTTATGCGGCCAACTCTATAAATTTGAGGGTTTCCAGCAGCTCTAAACACATCAAGAGACACAAGAAGAAGAGAATTTAGAGAAAATTCATTAGAGAGTCCAAAGAGTGAGTTAGTTGCAAGGAAGAGAGAAAAGAGTTCAAGAGAGAGTTGTGGTGTCGTTCGAGTTTCCGACGTGAAGACCAAGGACATCTTGACAGTTCCTCCTCAATCAAAAGCTTCTTTTCAGTAGAGTTTCTCTTTCTTTACACTCTTTCTTTGCTTATATTATTTTGAGCATGTTGGTTAAAGCTATGAGTGGCTAAACTCTTTAGTTTTTTGGCATTTTTGAATTGTTTATGAAGTTATGAAGATATTGTAGACTATTCATGATTTTGTTGTAATGATTATGCTTTTCATTATTATTGTGCTTAAATTCTTGTTGAATGATCATGATTGAATGTTAGGTTAGATGTATGGTTGAGATAATTGTATGTCTAACTAGATCTATAAAATTGAATTGTTGTTAATCTATCATGCAAATAGTTAGATTAATAATGAAAGTTGCTAAAGACTACTCTTAATGCCATGTAATTTGTACTGGTTTCAAGAAATTAGTAATTAATTAAGTTGCATGAGAAAAATGTTGTTTTCTGGAGAAAATAACTTGGATTTATGTTTCTAGACTTAAGCATATGAATTGCAATAACATCTATGAACTAGAATATTACATGATGAAGTAAACAAAGACTCATTACCCTAGTCTTTCTAAAATCACAACTTAAGAACGAATCCTCATATAAAATTGATTCAATTCTTGAATAGTAAAGTAACTTAAACCTCTACAATTGGATCCTCAGTGGAACAATATCGAACTTAACCATTTTATATTATAACTTGACCTGTACACTTGCTGTAACATAGAAAGTGCGCATCAAGTTTTTGGCGCCGTTGCCGGGGATCTAAAGAATGGTTTCTATTGCTTAATATTCATTAGAATTGCTAGATCTTAACTTGAGGTGTATATTATTTGGTTGATAATTTTTGTCGGTTTATGCTAATCTCCTCCCTCTTGATCCCGAAACTGATAGAACTTATAGAAGGAATCTATGGGCTTTACACAATCACACCAAGGGGATGGCGGAGGAGATACCAAAGGCAATTCGGGACTACTTTCAACCGACATTACTAGCAAATCAACCGGACATTATGAGGTGGATGAGGTAAATTCTCTTAAAGTTCAAATGGCTTCCCTTACTAATGCTCTTTCTAAATTGACTATAGGAGGTCAAGCTCAAGCAAGTCCACCGTCCATAGCATCCCTTACCGCCTTGGCGTCAGAGATGTCTACACAAAAGGAGTTGGAACAAGGAGACAATGAGACGGCCAATTATGTTGATCGAGGACATTATAGAGGCGACCAACAACAACTTCCAACACATTACCATCCTAACTTGAGGAACCATAAAAAATTTTCTTATGCTAACAATAGAAATGTTTTGCAATGTGCTCCCGATTTTTCCAATGTAGGTCCATCACAAACCGAAAAGAAGTCCAACTTAGAAGACTTGATGGTGGAGTTCATAAAAGAGTCAAAAGGAAGGACCACCTCATTGGAGAGCACGGTGCAAAATTGGCAAGGCTATTCCAAATTATCCAAATAGCCACTTCTCTTCAAACAATGCGGACAAGTTTCCTAGTTTCCCCGAGAGAGTGTTAAGGGATCAGAAGTCCACCATTGGTTGATCTATTGAGAATCTTAAAGGTATTAGTCCGTAGTCTGTATGCACATAATCTTTATGGAAGATACCTTTAACCCATCAGTGGAGCACCAAAACAGACTTAATCCTGCCATGGAGGTACTCAAGAAAGAAGTGCTCAAGTTTTTGAATGCATGAATCATTTATGCTATATCTGACAGTTCATGGGTAAGTCCTGTCCAAGTAGTACCCAAGAAAGGTGGTATGACTTTTGTTAAGAATGAAAAAGATAAGATGATTGCCACTAGAACTATGACAGGATGGCGTGTGTGCATTAATTATGAGAAGTTGAATAACGCTACTAGAAAAGATCATGTTCGTCTTCCTTTTGTAGATCAAATACTTGATATACTTGCAAGTTTTTTCTCATTATTGCTTCCTAGACGGATATTCAGGTTATAATCAAATTGTCATTGCTCTTAAGGATCAAGAAAAGACCACATTTACGTGTCCCTATGGGACATTTGCTTTTATTAGAATGTCATTTGGTTTGTGTAATGCCCCTGCTACTTTTCAACGTTGTATGATGTCTATTTTTCAGGGGCTCATTGAAGACATAATGGAGGTTTTCATGGATGATTTTTCTGTATTTGGGTTTTCATTTGATTCTTGTCTTGCTAATCTTACTCATATAGGTGCCAAGATGCTAACCTTGTGTTGAATTGGGAAAAGTGTCACTTCATGGTTAAGGAGGGCATCGTTCTGGGGCACAAAGTCTCGCAAAAAGGATTGGAGGTGGATAGGGCTAAAATCGCTGTCATTGAACAATTGTCACCTCCCAATAATGTGAAGGGAGTCAAAAGCTTCCTAGGGCATGCAGGGTTTTACAAGAGATTCATTAAAGATTTTTCTAAAATTTCTATACCCTTGAGTAACTTGTTAGAAAAGGAAGCTAAATTTGTCTTTGATGAGCATGTTTACTAGCTTTTAATACTTTGAAGGAAAATTTGATTTATGCACCTATTATTGTTGTTCCTGAATGGAGTCAGTCTTTTGAAATCATGTGTAATGCTAGTGACTATGCTTTAGGAGCTATTTTAGGCCAACATAGAGATAACATGTTTAGGCAATTTACTATACTAGTAGGACTCTTGATAGTACTCAACAGAAATATACTACTTGTAAGACCCTAACTCAGAATTCTTAAGATGGCTAGTAAGAGAAGAAGTAAGAAAAGAAGTAAGACTAGTTGAACGCCTAATATTAGGAAAAGAATGGATATTCCACTAAGAGTAAGAATGAAGGATTGAAGGCATAGTTTGGAGATTAGTTAAACATTTAGATGTATTTTTTAGCATAGTCTGGTAAATGCATAGATGGTAAAGTGCTAAAGCGTAGTACCTTAATTTGGAAGGAATTTGATACTGAATTTTGAAAAGGGAAACAAGAATTAGGAAAAAGAGGAAACGCATGGCTCACACTTAATCTTGGAAATTAACAAGTTAAGGGATTAGCTTTGGAGGGTGTTAAGCTAGGAAGAAAAGAGAAGCCAAAGAACCTTAGGGCGTGAACATCATGCGTTGAAGGTTTATTATGAGTTAGTAAGAATTTTGGTGTTGATAAAGAAGTCTATGCCCAATAATAAGAACATTAGTGTTTAAGGTAACTATGATTGAAGGGTTGCTATGCGCTATGCGTTGAGGAGCTCAATTCCATGGTAAATGAAAACATAACTTTGATTTAGGTAAACGCATCGGATGTAACCAAGAGCTTAAAGGGAAGAAAGTTGGACCCATGGTACGATGCGGTAAGGTTGTAGTGTGCGTTTGAGATATTGACGCCTAGTAGTAAGCGGTGGAGAAACGGTTTCAAAGGTATTATGGCAAAGAGTAAAGAAGTAAGTAATGAAGCCAAAACCTTAAAGGAAATTCAGTGGACGCATAGGGGCAATATGATTGAATAAATAGTTTGTATATTAGAATATGTTGGGCGTATAAGATAAGCTTATAAAGGCTAGGTGGCTTCATATAAACTTGACACCTTATAAGTGGGAGGTGTTAGAAAGTATGTTAAGTATTTCATGCAAGGTGACGTTTGGATAAATGCATGATTGGTTAAGCATACAGCTTGACATGTGGCAAAGAAAATGGCAAAAAGGGGAGGAAAAGTAGTATGATCAGCCCTCTACTCCAAAGCTACAAAAGAGAACCTTGAGAGAAAATGAGTGACTGATGATGCTGAAGTAAGAATTCTTGAGAGAAAGGAGGAATCCTGGTGTCCGTAATAGAAGTCTGTGGTCAAGAGAGAAAATATTCTTGACAACTTAACTATATCTTGTGTTAAAGAAGTTGTCTTGCATTTAAGTTTCAAGGTGAACGATGCGTCCAAGTTGGACCTTGTGCGGTCGACGCATCCAAAAAGAGAAGTAAGGAAGAGTTGGGATGCACCTTGCGTTAGCTATCAACCTTGCGTCCAAGGGCAGGGTTGCGACCAACCGAGCTGTCAGAGGAATATAAGGCCTTGTGTTCTAGGGTTAGAACGTTGCGTCCAAGAAGCTCGGGAAATAGGAAATAGCGGGAAAGAGGAGGAACTATCCTTAAAGTGTTTTATGAGTGATACTTTCTTTCTTTGAAAACGAAATTTATAAACATGTTTAGTTCAGTTTTCTTATGAAATATGGCTTAGAGATGAATTGTTTTCTTGAAAAGTATGATGTTTGATGTTATTGTTTACAAGGCATGTTTTATCTGTTTTCTATAAGATGTTGAAAGGCATGTTATGAAATGTTGTATATCATGAAATATCTGATTTTTCATGAAAGATTTTCATGTGAAATGTTGATTTCTAAAATGTTTTAAAGGAGGCTCAATGCTGAGGGACATGAGAAGGCATGTGAGTTTCCCCGGGACCCAGTACTGAGGGACATAGAGAAGGTACTTGGGCAACCTGCCATATTCCTATGTGCACATAGAGGTTGATATTGCTGGTGCGTCGAGTTCTGCTCTGCATCGAGTCAGGAATGATTTCGACGTTGGGTGTGTTGAGTCTTGCTCCACCCCAACTAAGGATGTTTTCGACGTTGAGAGCATTGAGTTTTGCTCCGCCTCAACTAAGCGAAATTTTTAAAGAACGAATTGATTTCATGTACAACTATTCTAGCATGAACATATGTGATTTGATCGATAAGTTAAAAAGTACAATTTTATAGAAATGATGACTTGAATTAAGTATTCTGTGATATAATGATGATAACATGCCTGCTTTTGAATTAAAGATAGTTTTACAAAATTAGTCACTCACTGGGCTTTTAGCTCATTCTTTTATATGTTTTCCATTTTCCAAGTAGCATGACAGTTCTCGTTGCCGATCGAAGTCGAGGTTTGTCAAAAGTTAAAGGTATCGCCGTCCTAGGAAGTGTGGTTAAATAGGAATAAGGGAAGTTTGATAGTAAAAGTCGATAATAGGGTCGATGACTGCTGTCCTCACACTCCGTCATGGGCTATAGAAGGGTAGTTCGAGAAGGGGTGTGACACTACTATTGAAAAAGAACTACTGGCTATAATAAGAAAGTGTGTGCCTCAAGAAGTTGTAAGTATTTTTAATTCATATCATGCCTCCCTCTATGGAGGTCACTTTAGACCTACTAGAACTGCATCTAAGGTACTTCAGTCAGGTTTTTATTGGCTTTCTCTTTTTAAAGACTGTTATACCTTTGTTAAATCATGTGATAGGTGCCAATGTATTGACAAATTTCTAGACAACATGAGCTTCCAATGAAACCTATCTTGGAAGTGGAGCTCTTTGATGTCTAGGGTATTGACTTCATGGGGCCTTTTCCTATGTCTTCTGATGGCTACCTTTATATTCAGTTGTAGTCAATTGTGTATCTAAGTGGATAGAAGCCATAGCTACTAGGACCAATGATGCTCTCACTGTTTTAAAATTCTTGCATAATAATATATTTACACGTTTTGGTACACCTATAGCTATTATTAGTGATGACGGTTCTCACTTTTGCAATTAATTATTTGAATCCATGATGCAAAAATATAATGTCAATCATAAAATTGCTACAGCTTATCATCTTCAAACTAATGGTCTTCCTGAGTTATATTTAATAGGGAAATCAAACAGATTTTGGAAAAGACTATCAAGATCAATACGAAGGATTGGGCCTTTAAGCTCGATCATGCACTGTGGGCCTACCATACAGCTTTCAAAACCCCAATAGGTACTTCACCGTATAAGTTGGTGTTTGGAAAAGCTTGTCACTTACCAGTAGAGCTTGAGCATAGGGCAGCCTAAATACAATAGATGGTCCCCAATGCCGAAGGACATAAAGAAGGCATATGGGCAGCCTTAATATTGGGACCCCAATACTGAAGGATTAGAGAAGGTACACAGGCATCTTGGGTTATAATTCCTATGTGCACATAGAGGAAAATTCGACGTTGTGTTGACATTACTCCACAGAGCTAAGGTTATTTGACACTAGGTATAATGAGATTATTCCATCCTAACTAAGATTGTTTTCAACGTTGGGCGTGTTGAGATTACTTTACCCTAACTAAGGTTGTTTTTTACGATGAGCAGTGTTGAGTTTACTCCACCTCAACTAAGGGAAAATCTTTCAGAATATACAAATGTTTATAAGCTTCCAAAAGCTTTACTATTTGTTTATCAAGCATGATTTTGTTGAGCTTTAATAAGCATGTTTTTCTAAACTTGTCACTCACTAAGAAACCTAGCTTATGTTTTCAAATGTTTTCTACTTTTCAAGTATCGAGCGGGACCAGGGTGCTTAGCCTACTCGTTGAACTCATCTAGATTTGCTACTTAGTTTTGAACATTGTAAATATTTAAACTTAGACCTAGCATTGTACATATTGGGGTCTAAAGAGTGAAAGTGGTGTAAAAACTCTGTTATTATTATTAAAAGTTTAATTTGAGATTATTTATGGCTTGGATGTGAATTATAATTCTATTATCGAGTGCTTGGTAAAGAATTTGAGGAAAGTTAAGTTGATAGTAGATGTCGTAAAGGATTGATGTCTTCTGTCGTCATGCCTCTTTTCGGATTAAGAGGATAGCTCGAGAGGGGGTGTGACAAGTTGGTATTAGAGCATAAGATTTTGGGAACTGAGGTCATGCATAATAGTTTGAAGCATGTTGGGTTTATAGAATATTAATATCGTGTTGTATTATTGGAATCATGCCCTGACAGACCAAACAAGGTAGGAAAGTAGACACCTGAACATCGCACGCCACCGGTGACTCTATAAAAGGATCGGAGGGAGATTCTAGTAACCCTCAGGTAAATATGGAGGATCAAGTTTCTAATAGCATAGCACAAAGGTTGGCTACTAGCATTGAAACAACTCAGGGAGATCCTGAGAGGAAGTATGGGATCGAGAGGTTCAAAGCCTTCTAAGCCCAGATATTTGAGGATACTACCAATCCTGTGGATGTCGAGGTGTGGCTAAATCAAATAGAGAAATGCTTTAGGGTCATGCTTTATCCTGAAGGGAGAAAACTTGACTTGGTTACTTATATGCTCCAGAAAGGACCAGAGAATTGGTGGAAGTTGGTGGAAAATAGAGTTGGTACAAATCCTCTGACGTGGGTAAACTTTAAGAAGACTTTTCAGGTAAAATATTACCCACAGACATACTATGATGAGAGAAGGTATGAATTCTTAAGATTGGTGCAAGAAGACATGACTGTAGCTAAGTACGAGAAGAACTTCACAACGCTAACCAAGTACGCTCTAAAACTGATGGAAGATGAAGCTGATAAGTGCAAGTGTTTTGTAGAGGGCTTGTGAGCTAAAGTTCATACTCCAGTTATGTCTAGTGTGGTGTGGACGGATTTCACACATTTGATTGAAGCTGCATTGAGAGCAGAAAGGAATATAGCAGCTGAGAAGGTTAAGAGGGAAGGCAATAGGGGAAGAATTAGAGAGGGAAAAGTCTGGGGTACGTCTAGGGAGCAGTCTCACTGAGGTGAGAGTAGATGATTTGTACCCGGTGTTTCTGGTACTAGAAGTTTTAAAGCTCGATCTGGGGAATCATATTTTTCAAGACCTAGAGGTGGTGGTTCAAGGCAAAGTCAGAGGAAGTTTTCTCATACTTCAGAACCCCCAGGTGGTTTGCAGTTTAAGCAACCTAGTGAATCGGTTGCCAGTGCAGCTAGGAAACAATTATTGGTATATGTGAAAGGTATCACTAGGGTCAGTGTGTAAGAGGAACTGGAGTTTGCTTTAATTGTGGTCAACAAGGTCATTTCAAGGGGATTATCCTCCGTTAACATTGGGAAGTGGGGTGGAGCAAAGAACTATGTCCCATACGATGAAACAACCAAAACAGGAAATAAGTGCTGGTGAAGGAGGTAGTAGACAGAGAGGTCAAGTAGGAAGGCCTAGAAAACAAGGAAAAATTTACGCTATAACTCAGCAAGAGGCTGAGGAGACTCTAGATGTGACCAGTATGCTTACTATTTATTATAAGCATGCTTGTGTATTAACTGGTTCTGAAGCTACGCATTTCTTTATCTCTCGTATGTTTACTAAGTATGTGAATAGGAAATTAGAGCCTTTGCCTGATACGTTATTAGTACATACCCCTCTTTAACAATAAAGCATGTATATTGTGATTGCGAATTGGTAATTGATAAAGTAGCTTTGTTAGCTGATCTTTTGCCCCTAAAATTAGTAGAATTTGATATTATTCTGGGTATGGACTTCTTGTCAAGATATCACATTAATGTAGATTGTTTTAAGAAAGAAATTAAATTTGTGAAGCCATACGCGGTTGTAGTAGTTTTCTGAGGAAAGAGGAAGATTCCCCCTACTTGTTTAGTTTCTGCAATGAAGGCTAGGAAATTAGTGAGTGAAGGTTGTGAAGCGTACCTGACACATGTAACCGAAGAAAAGGTGGAGAAGCTAAAACTCGAAGATGTGCCAGTAGTACAGGAGTATTTGGATGTGTTTCCCGAAAAGTTATCAGGATTGCCACCTGATAGAGAAGTAGAATTTATTATAGATCTAGTACCAGGAACAGGACCCATTTCTCAAGCACCCTATCGTATGACACCTCTGGAGCTAAAGGAGTTAAAGTTGCAGTTGCAAAAGTCGGTGGATAAAAGTTATATTAGACTAAGTGCATCCCCATGGGGAGCACCTATGTTGTTTGTTAAAAAGAAGGATGGTACTATGAGGTTATATATTGATTACTGTCAGTTGAATAAGGTAACAATACACAACAAGTATCCTTTACCTAGTATAGATGATTTGTTTGACCAACTCCAAGGAGCCTCCGTATTTTCTAAGATAGATTTAAGGTTCGAGTACCATCAGTCAAATGTTAGAGAATCTGATGTACCTAAAGACAGCTTTTAAAACAAGGTATGGACATTATGAGTTCCTAGTCATATCGTTTGGTTTGACAAATGCACCAGCAGTGTTCATGGACCTTATGAATAGGATATTTCATCCTTATCTAGACCAATTTGTTATAGTATTCATAGAAGATGTCCTGGTAAAGGAGATAGAGAAAAACACACCTCAGGATAGTTTTGCAGGCTTTGAGGGAAAAGAAGTTGTATGCCAAGTTTAGCAAGTGTGAATTTTGTTTGGAACAGGTAGTGTTTCTGGACCATATGGCGTCAGTTGGAGGAGTTAGTGTTGACCCCAAAAGACTGAGGCCATAGTCATGTGGGAACAACCTAAGACTGTAATGGAGGTTCATAGTTTCCTAGGTTTGGCAGGTTACTATAGAAGATTTGTTGAAGGATTTTCGAAATTAGCTTTGCCACTTACAAGTTTGATGAAGAAAAATACTAAGCTTGAGTGGGACAATAAATGTGAGCAAAGTTTTTAGGAGTTGAAGAAAAAATTGGTGTGCACCTATCTTAACACTTCTAAAGTCAGGTAAGGAGTTGAAGTTTATTGTGACACTTCTCGTCAAGGGTTAGGTTGTGTGTTGATGCAGAGTGGAAAGGTAATAGCTTACGCTTCAAGACAATTAAGACCCCATGAGAATAACTACCCTACCCATGACTTGGAGTTAGCTGTGGTCGTATTATCGTTAAAGATATGGAGGCATAATTTATTTGGAGAAAGGTGTCATATCTATACAGATCATAAGAGTCTTAAGTATATCTTTGATCAAAAGGAGCTTAACATGAGACAAAGAAGGTGGTTGGAGTTGATCAAAGATTATGATTGTACCATCGAGTATCACCCAGGTAAAGCAAATGTAGTGGTTGATGCATTAAGTCGGAAATTGTTCGAGATGAATTTCTTAATTAAATTGAATTGAGTTTCTTAACTTGTTGCACAAAAATAGATTTTAACATTTCCGTACAAGGATGCGTCGAGAATTACTCTAAAAATGTGATCATGATTAAGCAAGTTTTCCTATAAAGACCCAAGTATAAGTATTTATAGGTTTCCTGGTGAGTCCAGGGTCGAACGCAGGGCTATGTAATAACTAGGCGTTGAGATTATTTGTCTGACTATGCGGTGATCTGTACATGTAATATGTGCATTTGTTGGTTGTATGTGTCAAACTATACATAAAGAATGAAGAGTTTCCTACTACTAATAATGAGGTGGATGCAGCGATGGTTAGTCATATGTCATTTAGTGTCAGATAGCATGCGTTAAGAATGAAATGAACCATGCGATAGGAGTAGAGTTAACGCAAGAGCTAGTTGTTACTTAAACCTTCTAAGTACAATTACATACCTACAAACTGCGTTTGTGAATCCATCTCTCGATGTTTCGACGTCACATTAATCTTATCTCTAAGACGCATGGTAAGTTTGCATTGGCAAAAGATGAACTACATCTCTGCAACTCATCTAGTCTTAATAAATACTAAAGATTAACTATCCACTCTCTCAAGCTCGACAGTCATGCTTACTACTTTTGTTTGTCAGACAAAGTTATGCAAGCTAAAAATATGCATTAATCAAGATGTAATATACTCAGGATTGCTCAAGAAAACCAACTTTTAACATCAAACTCATTTAGCATTCAAACATGGTGTAAGGTGTTTAATATGAAAATAGATGGAAGATAATAGTCAATCAAACTTATATTAAGAAAATAAGTCATTCTCTCGAATGTCATTAACAAAATATAAGCAAGAAGGAGAGAAATGGGAATAAAACATAAATGAAGGGCGTCAAGCAGCCACTGGCAACGTCTTGCTTCATGGAGGCTTGAGATGGTTGCTATCTGATACATAGATTCCATAGGGTGAAGGTTCTCACTCACTAGGAGATGACTCTGAAGGTGCTCAGAATCCTTCTTTTAGAAGAGCTCGAAATGGAGGTTGGTTATGGTGAGGGAGAAATAGTGCAGAGCTTTCGCCTCTTGAACTGGTCTCTCTTTTTCTCCTCTCTTTCTCGGAGAAGCTTTTGGGCTATTTATAGGCGTCAAAAGGTTGATATCATGATGACCTGACACCTTTGCATTAAATTTCAGCCACGCTGCATAGACTTTTCAGATTTGTCAGCCTATTTGTTCTGCCATGGTCTGATAGGTTGTTGCTCTTTTTCATAATGACACATGACAGCTGTTTGAGCATGCGCCTGTTTCTTCATCGACCCATGGTCTCAACGCATAGGCTCGACGCATGGTTTTCCACTTGTTCTCGCAGCAGCTTCGTCTCTTCGTACTTGGTTATTTGCACTTCTTTTCTTCTTAACCCTGAGTTAGGAACAGAAAAGCTCATCGTTTTTCAGGCATTTTCTTTTGTAAGTAGTGCCAACACATGGTGATACATTTTTCATCATTCAACTACCAAAATCATACGTTTAACTCCAAAGTTACTCTAATTAAATCAAATAATGACTATAATAACTTGTATTTCTACAAGTTATTAGAAATCAAAGGGTGGTACAAGTTCTCTTAGTTTATGAAGGTTACTTTGCTTAAGGAATTTCGAAGTGGTGCCACTACATTAGGTCTAGCCGATGATGGAGCGTTGTTGACACATTTTTAGTTGAGACCTAAGTTAGTTGATGAGGTGATAAAGAAGCAATTGGAGGATCTTGAGATTAGAAAGCTAATAGAAGAAGTGAAGGCCCAATAAAGAGTAGACTTCGAGTTGCGACCTGATGGAACACTGGTTAAGCATGGTCAAATTAATGTGCCAAAAGATACTGAAGTTAGGCAGGCAATTCTTGAATAAGCACATAGTTGCTTATGCTATGCATCCTAGCAGTACTAAGATGTATAGGACATTAAAAGATTTCTATTGGTGACCAAGTATGAAAAGAGAAATAGCTGAGTATGTGGCACGATGTTTAATTTGTCAACAAGTTAAGCTTGAATGGCAGAAGCCAGCTGGATTGTTGAATCCATTCCCTGTACCTGAATGGAAGTGAGAGCATGTCACAATGGATTTCCTATTCGGGGTGCCAAAGACTTCAACGAGAATTGATGGAGTTTGGGTAATTGTAGATAAATTGACGAAGACAACAAGATTCTTACCCATTAAGGCAACCATACTTTGGATAAGGTAGTCGAAATCTATGTGGATAAGATTGTAAGTCAATATGAAGTTCCAGTGTCTATTGTATTAGATAGAGATCATATGTTTACTTATAAGTTCTAGGTAAGGTTGCAACAAGTCTTAGGAACTAAGCCATAATTTAGTATGGCTTTTCATCCCCAGACTGATGGACAGTCTGAGAGGACGATTCAGACCTTGGAAGGTATGCTTCAAGCATGTGCCTTGCAATTTAAGGGTAGCGGGAATGAGTATTTATCATTGATGGAATTTGCTTACAACAATAACTATCAGTCAAGCATAGGTATGGCTTTGTATGAAGCTTTGTATGGTAGACCATGTAGGACTCCAATATGCTGGGGTCAAGTTGGAGAAAGGAAACTAATTGAACCAAAAATTATAAAAATTACTACCGAGAAGGTGGAAATAATTAAGAAGGATCTTAAGGCAACTCGAGATCGACAAAAGAGTTATGCGGATAACTAGAGAAGGAATTTTGAGTTTGAAGTTGGTGATAAGGCTTTTCTGAAATTGTCACCGTGGAAGGGATTTTTAAGGTTTGGTAGGAAAGGGAAGCTAAGTTCGAGGTATATTGGACCTTATAAGATCTTGGAAAGGGT
The DNA here is from genome assembly GCA_031780015.1 of Citrullus colocynthis. NCBI lineage: Eukaryota > Viridiplantae > Streptophyta > Magnoliopsida > Cucurbitales > Cucurbitaceae > Citrullus > Citrullus colocynthis. The sequence goes on from QLSR01000086.1 coordinate 2,946,305, forward strand.
TGGACCAATAGCTTATAAATTGGCTTTGCCAATGGAGATGTCCAAGGTTCATAACGTATTTCATGTCTCGGTGTTAAGGAAGTATATTTTTAATACTACTCATGTATTAGTAGTACAACCAATAGAGTTAAAGGAAGATTTGAGTTATGAGGAAGAACCGGTCCAAATACTAGATGAAAAGGAACGAGTATTGAGAACTAAGATGATTCCATTTGTTAAAGTGCTTTGGAGAAATCACAGTGTTGAAGAAGTTACTTGGGAAACTAAGGAACAAATGATCAAGAAATATCCGCACTTATTTTTGAGGAATTAACAGCCTACTGAATTTCGAGGACAAAATTCTTATAAGGAGGTGGTGAATTGTAAGCCCTACTTTTATTTTCAACATTCTTAGGAGGAATGGCAAGCAAGTAGGCAGGTGGTTCAGATGGAGGTGGCAGAGTGCCCTTGACATTGATAGTGTGTGGCCGACAAGAGGGTTTGGCTAGGTTGGAGACCTTGAGTAGTCGAGCCCTAAGATTGTGTGTGATGCAAGCTTAGTGTGTTGGAAGGATGGGCCGAGGGGTGCGTCCATGGTGAGCTTGGTTAGAGGCCTTTGATGCGTTGCTTGATGGGGCAAGTTGGACTATACGTTAATGAGCTTGGTTATGTTGGTTGAGTAAGAGGGGGTGATGCGTTGAGGCTATGCGTCCAAAAAGGCCTATAAGGCTAATGCATGGTAGTCATGCGTCCAAGCTAGGCATCCAAGTTGCCCAAGGGGATTGTGTGCCATAGGTAGTCGAGAAAGATAGCCAACTAACCTCAAAAGGATGTGTGGAGAAAGTCTTGCTAGAAGGATGCGTCCACCATTCCTTCTTGATTAATCAAAGCCTAGACTTAAGTGTTAAGCAAGCAAGATTAGGTGTCAAATTGATGTTAAGTGTGGCATGGGCTTGCATTCGAGCATGAGGTGTTGAGCTAGGAGTTTGCATGCAGATTTCTGTGAAGTCTATAAATAGAAGGGTTCGACAAATGAGGTTGGTGTGTGCAAACCACTCATGCTATTTGAGATTTTCTTCGACCAAATTGACCAAATTGCCCATAAAGAAACCATGTGAGGAAGAACTCGAATTTCATAAAAAAGCTTGTTTCAACTATTGGGTAAACTGGAGCTAAGAGAGAAGATTTAGTGATATCGGGTGGAGGAAGATAAGTTAGAGGCTAACATTTTGAGGTAAGCTAGCCAAGACAATTATCTACAAGTTTGTAAGAGGAAGCAAAGTCTAATTTTGGCTGGAAACATTGCTTTTGACAACTGGAAGTGAAGATAGTGTTTTTGAGGTTGCCGGGTGCGTTTTGAAGAAGTTATGCGTGCAGGCAAACTAGGGTAGTGGCCAGAGGAAAGAATCCTTTGAGGTTATTTTTACATGTTTTGGACACCCAAGAGACAAGCCGACATGCCACTGGGTGTGTGAGAGTGAGCGATAGATGTTGCTGTCGGTGTGCAGGTTGTGGGGTCGAGATAGGTCCCGTTGATGAGCAGAAGGTGGCGCTGCGTGCTTGCAGGGGTTGAGCGAGACAAGTCTTGCTGGTCTCGCTGAGGTGCATGACCCAAAAGCACGCTCGCCATGCCTCTTTTGAGGTTATTTCGACTGTTGGTATGCGGAGACTGCCGCCCACGAGAGGCAGTGTGTGCGAGGTAGTGGCTAGGCATGCAGGGCAATGTGCCTATGCGAGGATTGCCGCACATTTGAGGTTAGGCAGGCTGGGTGAGCGTGCTGTAGGGCTGTTGGACACGCCTAGGGGCAGTTTTCCACTTTTGGACAATTTGGCTAATTTTTGCTTATGGGTGAGCCTTTTTGAGCTAAAAGGACTGAAATTATGCCATGAAGGAAATTTAAGGATATTGACAAAAGAATTAATTTATTGGAGGTTGGGAAGAGCTAGGGGAAACATATAACTCATTAAGAGTCTAGAACAAGTTGTGAGTGACTTAATTTCGTTTAAAATGATTTATTCTCTCGATATTTCTAGAATGTTCGGTTTATTCGCAAAATAAAGATTTCTGGCATGAGTTGAAATTGATAAAGCATTGTTTCTTTATATGATTTTGAGTATGATGTTTTATAATACTGAGCTTTGTGAAAAGCATGCTGTTTGAGAAATACTCTGAAAATTTTGAAGAACTGTTTAACTCGTGTTTATAAATGATTTAGCATGCTTTATTTTCAAAAGATGGTACCCAATGTCGAAAGACATAGAGAAGGCATACGGACAACTTAAATACAATAGATGCCCCAAATACCAAAGGACATAGAGAAGGCATATGGGTAAGCTCGGTTATAATTCCTATGTGCACATAGAGGGAAATTTGACATTGTTGTGTTGAGATTACTCTACACAGCTTATTCGACGTTGGGTATGATGAGATTATTCCATCCCAAATAAGGTTATTTTCGATGTTGGGCGTGTTGAGATTACTCCACCCTGACTAAGGTTTTTTTCGACGTTGAGCAGCGTTGAGTTTAATCCGCCTCAACTAAGGGAAAATCTTTAAAACTATGCAAATGTTTATAAGCTTCCAAAAGCTTTACTATTTGTTTATCAAGCATGATTTTGTTGAGCTTTAAAGCCAGGCATGTTTTTTTAAACTTGTCACTCATTGGGCAACCTAGCTCATGTTTTCAAATGTTTTTTACTTTCTAGGTAGCAAGCGAGACCAGTGTGCTTAGCCTACTCGTTGAACTCGTCTAAATCTGCTACTTAGTTTTGAACATTGTAAATATTTAAACTTAGACCTAGCATTGTACATATTGGAGTCTAAGGAATGGAAGTGGTGTAAAAACTCTATTATTATTATTAAGTTTAAGCTTGAGATTATTTATGGCTTGGATGTGAGTTATAATTCTGTTATTGAGTGTTTGGTAAGGAATTTGAGGAGAGTCAAGTTGACAGTAGATATTGTAAAGGATTGATGTCTGCTGTTGTCACGCTTCTTTTCGGGTTAAGAGGATAGCTCGGGAGGGGGTGTGACACCATAGTAAAAAGAGATCAGACCAAGAGAACATCAACTAACTAACCAAAACGTTCGTGATTGAGAGAAATAGTTTATGTGTATTAGATTGTTGCAAACAATTAGATTGTTGTTGGCGATTGACTAGAAGAAATCTAAGAAAATGTTGGTGATTAGTTTATTTCAGGTGATACAAAATCTCATAATGAACTACTGCATAAAACGTTGGTGATCAACTTGGAAAAATATTGATCAGTTGAGATTTAGCGCTTAAAATTGAGTTTGTGAGAGGAGCAGGAGAAATCCAGTTTGTGAGAGGAAGAGCAAGAGAAATCAGTGAGGAAGAACACAATGAAAAATGTGCCCAAGTTCAAATGTAAAGGGTATTTTTAGAATTATGAAAAAAATAAGACCTCTCTCGTGTGTGCTATTTTTTTTTTTTTTTTGCTATATATGTAATAGTTTTAGATTATTTCTATTTATAAGAATTCTCTATAAATAAATGATATATATAATTGTATTATAAGTAAAAAAAAGATATTTTAAAGTTAATCATAAATTTGAATAGTTCGATTCACATTATTTTAGGTGAACTTATCAACTGATTCAATCAATAAAATTTTCATTTATTTAAGCCAACCTAAATGATTGGGTGGATAACCCGAATTGTAAGAGCTGGGGTGGATGTATTGATTTTTTCTTTTTCTGGTCATTGGATGTTTTGAACACCCAAGCCCAAAGTAGAAATGTCGTCGAAGCCCATAACCGAAGCTATCACAGGCAGAGCAAAAAATGCCTACCTTAAACCCTAAACCTCCGTCAACGTCGGCATCGGAGGGAAGACAGAAATGAGAGGGATCAATGGAGTGGTGAAGAAAGCTTTAGGAGACATGGAATTCACCGCCGGCGGTGGGGCCATCAATTGGTTCCCCGGCCACATGGCCGCAGCCACCAGAGCTATTCGCCATAGACTGAAGCTCGCGGATATGGTCATCGAGGTCAGGGACTCCCGAATTCCCTTGTCCTCGGCCAACCAAGACCTTCAGCCTCATCTCTCTTCTAAACGCCGCGTCATCGCCCTCAACAAGAAAGATTTGGCTAACCCTAATATCATGCATGTAAGTCACCACTGAACCATTCTGCTGAATTTTGGAAGTATTACCTCTGAGTTCAGAAACTCCTACAGGATATGAAATCCATGTCCAAATTCTGAATGCTCTCTAAACATGAGTTTTCAATATATCTGTTGATCCTTTCTGAGTGTTTCCGTTTCAATACTCTGTAAATTGATATGTGAATGTGTGCCTTGTATGACTATGTATGTACTCATGCGATTGTGTATGTTGAAACATAGAAATTCGAATGACAGAGGTTCGGTTATCTGTCATGTTCTTTTTCATCGTTCATTAATCATTTTTTGTTCATAGTTTGGTTTGTTGTCCTTACGACTTTAATTTTGCAGAAATGGGTGCACTTTTTTGACTCGTGCAATCAAGATTGCATACCAATTAACGCTCACAGCAAGAGTTCTGTTCGGAAGGTATTTTTACTTCCTAAACTACTGCAGTGGTATTAATTTACATGCAATTAATCTGGAGGTTCTAGCTCCTGATTTCCTGTGATATATTGAATTGCTAAAACTATTGAAGATTGCATATTTTGTTGATATGTTTTTTTTTCTTTGGTTGATGACACTTGTTAAGTTATTTATTCCTTTCACTTTAAAGATGAAAACTGATGAGTTCGACAAGTTTCTAGTCGTTTAGATTTTTCTTCATTCTTTCTGTTTTAAATTTAAAACTAAATGCTGATTAGTTTTTGATAGGTACTACTAACGTTATCTTTATTGAATTAACATAAAATACACTGAAATAATTTACACTCACACACTTTCTCCCACTCTTGAGAGAAACCTACTTCGTGACTAAAACTTCCGTGGCCCTTTTCTTCCCTTTTCCAACATTTAAACCATTCCCTAATAACCATCTCCCATAAGTACCCGTGGATAATCATCCTTACTATTGGATGATTCCCCCAACTCACTAATAACCGTCTCCTTGCCTTTTTTACCCTTACGGACATAATGGTAAATAATTGGGGGGGGGGGGGTGTCTAAGAGGTCTGTATATGTACTGGCAAGTAAACTTGAAGTGATTCTACAACTCTTTAGATTTCTTTTCGTAGTTGTTTACAAATTTCATCTCAATGTCCAATTGACCACTTGACATAAGTGTATTGCAATAGCTTATTATTTGATTTAGTGTATAAGTAGCTTGTTTGTTTGATTTAGTGTATTTCAATAGTTTATTTATTTTATTTTCTGCTAAAAAGATGTATATGATTTTTTATTGATAAAAAAGCTTCTCGAGCTTGTGGAATTTAAAATGAAGGAAGCAATTTCAAGGGAACCTACTCTTCTTGTTATGGTCGTTGGTGTTCCAAATGTCGGGAAGTCAGCTTTAATTAATTCAATCCATCAAATTGCTTCTGAACGCTTTCCAGGTAAGACTGTGTTTTGGAACAATATGACGATTTCTCTTTTATATTGAAGTGTACAAGTTCTGTGTCATTTGGTCAGGAGGCTTTGTTTATTGGACTTTTCAATAACTTTTCATAGTGCAGGAGAAAATGAAGCGAGCTACTGTTGGTCCCTTACCTGGGGTTACTCAAGATATTGCTGGCTACAAGGTAGTTTTGATCAACCATACATCTTCATTTTTATTAATCAATTTCTCCTTTTGCCTCTCCCCTACTTTCTGCTTTCTGATATGAAATCTTATGATCATGAAGTATTAACCGTTTGCAATTCTTTTGATGTGCAGATTGCTCATCAACCTAGCATATATGTTCTAGATACTCCAGGTGTATTAGTTCCAAGTATTCAAGATATTGAGACAGGGTTAAAACTAGCACTTGCAGGTTGTTTGTAGTTTATAAAAATTACTTTTTATTTTTCAAACAACATTTTTTACGGGCATTGGAATATGCTATACAAGAATGATGCAATAATGTGAAATACTGATTGTGTGGTGGATGCCCGTTAATTATTTCTGTTGCTGAAGTTGCAAATACGGTCTATATAATAAATAATTACTCCCAAAATCTGACAAAACGATAGACAAAATTAAAAGTACCAAAATTTCTTAAATTATTGTAACTTTAGTCTAGAGCTAGACAATTTGAGCAAACCTGGAGTCCTCATCCCCTACCAACTGAGTCCATCTTGCAAGCTTGGTAGGATCACAACTTGCGATGCAACATAATGATCTTGTGGTGGATAATGTTTGGGTTTGGTGTTATGATTTTATTTCCTTGTGGTATCTTTATGTTTGTGGGGAGGGCAAATTCTTTCTTCAGGTGGTTGGTCGATTCCAATTTACAGAACCCCACCATAACTTTTTGTTTGAATGATATCGACTATATTATTTACTGCATTTTCTAGTAGACTGATGCAATAATTTTTCACATGATAGCAGGATCTGTCAAGGATGCAGTGGTGGGTGAAGAGCGTATCGCTCAATATCTACTGGCTGTTCTGAATTCTCGGGGGACTCCCTTCCGTTGGAAACAATTGAATAACATAAGAATGGAGGGTATTCAATATGCACCAGAAGAAAGATGCAGATTTAATCTTAATGATCTCCAGCCAAAAAGGAGGGCTTCTCCAAATAAGTCTGATATGGTATACATTGAGGTAAGGAAAGTGATAGGCCCTAGCCTACAATTTACTTATCAACAGGTTTGGGAGAATTTGAGAGCTCCTAATTCCTCTCCTAAATCTCATATATAGAATGTTTACAATGATCTCAGGATAATTCTCAAGTCACACGCCTCCCCAATACATATCCCTCCCTCAAGGGCCCTCAACGAACAATATTCCTTTGGGCCCCACACAACAACTACTATATTCTCTTACCCGACTTTACCCTCTCCTTTCTTCCCTCTCTTACAAACATACACCTTAGTAATTTGGAGCCAATTATTACCTGCCCCTAAAGAGCCACCTTGTCCTTAGGTGGAAATCAGGAAATTGTCCTTTAATTAGTGAAGCCAGCTCCCATGTAGCGTCAATAGGTAAGCCATTATCCCATCAAATTAAGACCTCCATCTCCCCATCCACAGTGGGAGAATCACATACGCTCAACATCTTTGCTGGTTGGAGAGCGAAGGTAAGATCATCAGCCAAATTAGGGGGACTAGGGAGCTTTGGAAGATTAGACCCCACTACCTTCTTCAACAAGGATACATGAAACACGGGATGAATGTTTGCATCTGCTGGTAACCCTAGTTGATAGGCCACCAAGCCCACTCGTGCACTAACTTGAAAAGGGCCTATGTACCTTGGTGCAAGCTTTGGATGTGTGTGGCTCATTAGGGAAAATTGCCTATGAGGCCTCAATTTCAAATATACCTAGTCTCCCACCACAAATTCCACTTCCCTTCGTTTTGAATTAGCTGCCTTAATCATTCTCTGTTGTGCTACACTTAACGAACTCTTTAACTTAACCAACATTGCACCCCTTTCACGCAATTGCCCATCGAGTACCTCGAAGGGTGTCAAGCGGGATGATCTGTGGAAGGAAGTGTTGTAATTAAATTTAATCCACATAATCCATCTTGACCAGCAATGAAGGTAAGTCTCAAGCCTGATGTAATTGAATTCCCAATGATTGGAATAACTCTTCCCAAACTAAGCTTGTGAATATTTTGTCTCGATCTGACACAATGCTCCGAGGATACCCATGAAGTCTCACAGCCTCCTTCGCAAAAATAGCAGCCACTGTTTTGGCATTAAATGGATGTTTGAGGGAATGAAATGGGCATATTTTGAAAGCCTACACCACCATCACAGTATCATACCTTTCGACTTTGGCAATCCTTCCACAAAATTCATCGCTATATCTTCCCATACTTTGTTGGGAATTGGTAACACTTGCAAGAGCCCGACTGGAGACAAAGTTAAGCTCTTTGCCTGTTGACATACCGAACAATCAACCACAAATGCCTACACTCTCCTCTTCATTCCTTGCCAACAAACCTCCCTTGCCAAACGCTGATAGGTTTTTAAAGCTCCTGATGTCCACCAATCGGACTACTATGAAACTCAACGAACAAAAGGGGAGTGGTGGGTGATGAAGCCGACAATACAATTTGTCCCTTGTAGTAAAGAACTTCCCCTCAGAAAGAATAATCCTTAGGGGTTGGTTGTCCTGACGTTAATGTTGTACGTATTTCATTTAATGATGGATCAACACGTTCCTACTCAATGAAAACCGATGTAATTAAGCCATTTACCACGCTCAACATTCCGAATTCCAGGGCTGGTGGTAATCGAGATAAGGCATCAGTAGCTGAATTCTCCATTCCCTTTTTGTATTCAATAGTGAAATCATTGCTCAAAAGCTTAGCAATCCATCTCTAATATTCTCTTGCTATGACACACTTTTCCAATAGGAATTTAAGGCTTTTCTGATTAGTTCTCACAATAAAATGACGGCCTAGTAAATAAGGACAGCACTTTTGGATGGCAAAGACTATGGCCATCAACTCACGTTCATATACTGCCTTAAAGAAATGGGTTAGCGGTAAAGCCTAGCTAAAGTAAGGCTGACGATTTTGCATTAAAATAGCCCCTACTCCCACACCGGATCGTTCGTCTCTATCACAAATGTTTCTTCAAAATTCGGAAATCGCAAACACGGTATCGACACCATAGCAGCTTTCAGCCTTTGGATGCCTCCTTAGCTTCTTGGTTCCACAAAAAATTCCCTTTTTTTATTTAACTGGGGCAAAGGTAATGTGATTGCTCGTAATTGGCTACAAACTTCCTGTAGTACCCTGTTAACCCCAAAAGCCCATGCAACTCCTTGATGTTTTAGGGGATTGGCCATCGTTGCATCGCTTCCAATTTAGTCGGGTCAGTAATTGATTGAAAATGCTTTTACTAACTCAAAAACCTTTTGAGTCTCCAGTCTGGTGCAAGTGCACACTATCGACAAGTAGTAAAAGATTGGAAGCATTCCAAATCATCTTCCAAGGGAATGGTTTTTCAACAAAATTCCAAATTGAACAAGATTTTCCTCAAAGTTGCAACTAACCAAGTAACCAAAAATTTTGTTTTTGGTAGTTTTGAAATTGTGAAAACAAAAATTAAATGATGAAAATAACTAAAATTCAATGATGAAAAAAAGGGAATTTAAATATGAATTTGTAGCCTAATATGAAACTGTAAATTAGATTTAATCATACAATGCACAAGGTAAATCAGATTCTACACCTATTCGACCTTCTATGAAGTATCTTTAGGAGACTAAGTCATTAAACCTATATTTCTGTGGCTAATGTAACTTAGATGATTTAAAACACAACCCTTTGATTTTATAGGTTTCCCCCTATGTCTAGCGTCACAAATAAGGTCATATGTCTAAGCTCCTCTCCTACATTGCCTTTATTCATTCCAAACCTAATCTAACCTTTTCAATATTAAATAAGATTCTGTGTCCGTTAATTTAGGTAATCAATCTAAACCAATGATAAGATTTTAAAACAATAAAAGCAAACATTACATTGGAAAATTGTATTCTAATGATTCTCTTACATATTAGGCTTCTACTCCTATATTTGACAATCACATATTCAAATCCTCACAATTAAATTAGTTCATAATTAAAACATTAAAATACAAAACTAAATTAAAGAGGATGAACACGATGTTGAATAAAAATAAATTATAAGGAAATGAATAACAATGAAAAAAAAAAAATGCTAAAAGAAAACTTAAATGGCAAGAATGAATTCAATGATAGTCAAACATTTAGAAGGGAAGTGCAATGCATAATTAAGTAAAATTAGCAAGAAAAGGACACAAAATTTTAGTCAAAACAGTAACTTTAAGTGCGGAAAATGGTGGATAATTAAGCAATAATGTGTAGAAAGTTGATTAATTCAAGGAGAGAAAGTTTCCGTATACCCGCCTTAATCGGTCTTGAATTTTAACTTTTTCAAGTGAAAATCCAGCCTTAACATTCCAACTTTTGTATGAAATGGATTAAGGAAAGGAGATAAGGGAGAAGTGGTTGTAGGAAAAAAAAGAACTTAAAAAAAAATTAAAACAAGAACTTGAACTTATAACCTAAATCTAAAAATAATAACAAGATGAACTCAAGACTATTTTATTACGATAACTACTATAAAATAAAATAGAATTACAAAAATTAAACTGTTGAAAACATAAAATTGAAACTAAAAACAAGATTTGGAATAAGTAAAAGTTCTAAGAAAAGAAAATCTACAAGAATTTATGAACAAAATAAATTCAAAATGAATTACAATTTATTGAATTAATTGTTATAAAATGAATGGACAAAATCAAACTAACTTGCTGAAAAATTGAAATAACGAAACGAGATACGAGATAAATAAATTAAATTGAAACGACACTAGTACAAAGAAGAACAAGATAAAAAAACTAAAAGATTGAAGAATAAATGTGGACACTAGTCTTGGATCTTTCTATTCAATCTTTGTCAAGATGAATCAATAAATGACAACCCCAACTTTCGAAGGCGAACAAATCTATGCATGTGCTACAACTCGATTTGAAAACAATAGCGAAAATGAAAAATAAAAATGCTGAATTTTTTCTTGTGATGGAAGAAGAATGGATGCTTGGATGAAGAATGGATGCCTTTTTATAGATCCCAAAATGTGGTGGTGGCTGCTGAAGATGGGGAGGCCATGGGCTGCCTAATTTGCAAGATTGGAGGAGAAAATCCCAAAGTTAAGCCTACAATCAGATTTGGAAATTTAATTTTGCTGTGGCATGATTGCTGTAGCAATCTTGTTGAATGCTGTAGCAATTTGGAATTAACAAATTTTCTGCAAAAAAATACCATAATCAAAAAGTATCTTACCAAATTCATTCTTTTTTCACATTTAAAATTAAACATGCCATCTATGAATTATTTGCTATTTTTAACTTGATTTTTCTATGAAAAGGACTAAATGTATGCAATTTTCATCAATATCCTTAGGATTAAAAGCTAAATAATTCTAAAAAATTAGAATTATCAGAGTCGAAACCCCTTCCATTGAAACAATGTGCCCAAGAAACTTGATTGAGGAAACTCCAAATGACATTTTTTTGAAGTTTGCCACAAATTTATTGCATATCAAACTCCAAACGTAAAGGATCTTGCACCCAACCCGCCTACTCCATTGGATCTTGACTCGTTGGAGCTTGACCTGCTTGCAGTCAATGTTGACTTCGACCCTGGGCTATTGCCCCCCATTTTATTCATCTTCTGTTGGATTTTCTGGTCATCCTCGATGAGCTGGGCCATTGTCATCATCGCTTTCAAGCCCACAGGTTTCAATTTTCTCATTTGACTTTGGATTTCTTCTTTCAATCCACACACAAATTTGCTTCCTAGGGCCTTTGCACCGAATTCCTTCAACCCGACTGAGAAATGTTCAAAGTGTTGCTGGTAGTCCCTCACCAATGAGTCTTGCTGTAATTTCATTAGTTTAGCATACCTATTAGCTTTGTTCGATGGTTGGAAACGCTTGAGGAACAGTTCCTGGAATTGCGACCAATTTCCGATGGTGCTCCAATTGTTTTCCCACTGATACCAATCCAATGCCTCTCCCTCCAAACACAGCATGACGATGTCCAGTTTATCCTTCTCAGTCAGTCTATTCATATTCATGACGAAGTAACACTCAACTCGGTGTAGCCAGCCATTTAGATTTTCGTCATCTTCCCCATTGAAGATCGGTACCTCCAACTTCCACAACCTCATATCGAATAGAGGTACTTCTTTATTTGCGGTGCATGAATCTCCTCCTTTTCGGTGCTGTTTTCTTGCTTGCTCTCATTTTCTTTTTTGTATACTCGAGCTCGAGCCTTGAGTTCCCTTACCTTTCTCCGTCACTATCCTCTACAAGGATGTCACTCCTCCATCCACGTATTAATTTGAGCCAACATAAGCTTGACCTGAGCAGACAAACCCCTCAACCCTTTCCCCAATTTTCGTTCTTGCCTCTTTGGCTTCCCTAAATTGGTTGTCCATCTTCGATTCTAGTGTGCTCTATCATTCACCCATCTCCATCAACTTCTCTTCCACGAGATGACCTTGCTTTCCATCTTCCCCACCATACGCAAGTCTTACGGCTTTGATGCCAAATTGATAGGCCCTAGCCTACAATTTATTTATCAACAGCTTTGGGAGAATTCAAGAGCTTCCAATTTCTCTCCTAAATCTCATATAGAGAATGTTTACAATGATCTCAAGATGATTCTCAAGTCACACATCTCCCCAATCCATATCCCTCCCTCAAGGGCCCTGAACTAACAATATTCCTTTCTTCCCTCTCTTACGAACATACACCTTAGTAATTTGGGGCCTATCAAAAAGAATTTCTTATTGTCTCCTAGAGTGTTTGTGGCTTCTTGTGCTCCATGGGATTTTAACAAATAGTATACAATGGGAGGGAGGGAATTCCAAGTGTTAATAGTCCTCAAGAAACAAAGAAAGACGTTATTTGTTGCCCTCTGAATAGTACCATTACGATGCTGCCTCGTAGATTGGCAAATTAGTTGGCTTAAGTCTACTAGTTCAGATTTACTTATAGTCGTCACACTTGCAAAAAACAAATGGAATGCGCCAACACAATTATAATTCAATCACTTAAAACTCTACCTTGTCTAGGAGGTTGTAGGTTTGATTTTGAATCCCTACCATCTATGAAGAACAAATTACAAATATACTTTATGTGAGGCAGAGAATTGGTATTGGATATCTATTAGATACCAATATTCCTAAATACTTTCCAAATATGTATCTGATGCATGATTTGACTTATCTTTTTTTTTTTTTCTTTCCAAAATATTGGATATGCATGTCCCCTACCTCTTAGATTAGTGAATTAGTTGGCTTAAGTCTACTAGTTCAAATTTAATTATAGTCGTCACACTTCTAATACAAAAGGAATGTGCCAACACGAGTATATCCAGCCATTTGGAACTCTTTACTTTCTCTAGGAGGTTGTAGGTGTGACTCCCTATCGTCTATGAAACACATATACTTTATGTGAGGTAGAGAATTGGTATCAGATATCTATCAGATATTAATACTCCCAAATACTTTTCAAATGTATTTGATATGTGATTTTTCGTATTTGTTTCTTTTCTTTTTTTTTCTAGAAAAATATTCAATATGCATGTCCCCTGCTTCTTAGATTAGCGAATTAGTTTGCTTACGTCTACTAGTTTGGATTTAATTATAGTCGTCACACTTACAAAAATAAATGGAATATGCCAGCACGAGTATAATTTAATCGTTTAGAACTCTCTACTTTCTCTAGGAGGTAGGTTTGATTCTCTACCGCCAATGAAACACAAATATTTTATGTGAGGCAGAGGATTTGTATTGAATATCTACCAGATACTGATACTCCTTAGTACTTTCTACATACGTGTTTGATATGCGATTTGGTATATCTGTTTTTTTTTTTTTTCCTTAAATATTGAATCTGCATGTCCCCTTCATGGATCCTTTTTTTTTTTTTTTTTTTTTTTTTTTTTTTTTTTTTAAT